>SJYC01051923.1:0-102473 GCA_006408675.1 Madoqua kirkii
TAACTGTAGTGAAGCATAGTCTTTCATTTTTCACTGAATTACGTGCATACTAAGTCACTTCAGTCATGTCCACTCTGTGGCCCTATGGACTATAGCCCGCCAGGCTCCTCTGTCCATGGGATTTCCCAGGCAAGGATACCGGAGTGAGTTGCCATTTCCTTTTCCAGAGGATCTTCCTGACCCAGAGATGGAACCTGTGTCTCCTGCATTGACAAGCAGGTACGTTACAGCTGAGCTGCTAGGGAACAGGGTGAGCACTGGCTGAAATATGACTCAGCACATTCCCAGCATCCACAAGGCTCCCTCCTGCCTGTCTCAGTGACCACCCACTCTCTGGAAATAAACACCATTCTTCTGTTGTTGTATGATTTGTTTATTATAAACCGTCACCTTGAGTCAAATTATAACACATAAATTGCTATTTTATTGCTACTACTAAAATGAAGCAGCATTCTGCTTGAGGTTTATTTTTCTGGATGGAGTCCTGAATACCTGCTCTTCAATTCTGCCAAATTCTGAATTCCCTCGCTCTTAAAAAACAGTTACCATTCTCTTTCCCATCACCATGAATTAGTTTTGCCTGTCCTGGAACTTCATGCAAATGAAATCACACAAAATAGCCTTTTGTATCTGATTTCTTTTCCTTATTTTCATGTCTGTGAGATTCACCTATGTCTCTCTGCATACAACAATAGCTTGTTTTGATTTTGAAGATGTATTCCACTGTATACATATACCCCATAATTTACCTGTCCTTCCTACTTGTGGAGGATACTTAGGGTTGTTTTCAATCGGAGATATTACACACAATGTCAGTTTGAACATTCTTATGCCAGTCCCACGTGTACTCATTCCTCTTAGATCTATTACTAAGAGTAGAATTACTCTGTGAAAGGATACAGGCACGTGTAGTTTTAGTGGGTACTCCCAGTTTTATAAAGCCGTAGTGCCCACTGACGCTCTCATCTGCAATGTCTGAAAGTCCCAGTTTGAGCTATAATCCTGGGCCCAAGTTCACCTCAGTATCTTTATATGTAAACTGGAGGAGTCTATCCAAGAAGAGAAATTTGCAATGTCGAAAAGACTCAACACACAGCTATATTGTGACCAATGAGCCTGTCCCTCCTGCTAGAAGACTGGATGGAGGGCAATTAGTTGGATATACTAATAGGGAAGCAAGAGCTACGAAAATGATAAATGGATATAAAGCTGGACTCTGCTGGCCAGACTGTCGGACCCGGGTTAAGAGCGTCTGTAGTGATGGTCTCTCTGTCGATTTCTTTAACGTTGGCTGGACCATCTCATTACCACTCCGCTTAACGGGCTTAAGGACCAGAAGCGCTGACCTGGGGCCAATGGGGTGCTGTCCTCAAATACTGATGCCTTTGAATATCTTCTCCTGGGAAAGACCAAACGTTTCTCAGAAGTCCTTCGGCTTCATCCGTACTCGGCCATATAGAAGGCAGCCACAAGAAAGCTGCACGTGTTTTTAAGAAGTATCACAGCTCCGTGGAGAAGGTGCTGGGGAAAAGTAACAGTGCTCTTGACTCTTTCTGACAACCAAGACATCAGCACACACAGCGGGGAGGACGCGCCTTTCACACCCATTGTGATGATGAAAGATGAAAGACAAAAAGCAAGACTGAAGCCACTAGTCTGAATCCTTGCTGAACCCTCAGGGACCACTCAGAAGATACTCAAAGACATTGCAAATGGCCTCTTCTAAAATATTAAAACTCCCTAAAAAGGGGGGGGGTGGTGTTGGGGGGTAGCAGAACGCATTTAAGAGTAAGGCCTTTAATGGTGTAAAGAGTAAGGCAGAAGAAAACACTGACTGAGCCTAGCATGTTCCACATCTGTTACCCTTTGCTGTCCTACAGTGCTCTGTTAGCTTCTATTGTACAGCAAAATGAATCAGCCCCGTGTATGTTGTATATCCCCGCCCTGCTGGACCTGCTCCCGTTCAGGTCACCACAGGGCACCAAGTAGAGTTCCCTGTGTGATACAGTATGTCTGCATCAGTTACCCTCTTTATACATAATATCCATAGTGCTTACCTGTCAGTCTTAACTTCCCAATTCCTCCCACCCCCTCTACATGTGTTCTCTGTGTCTCTATTTCTGCTTTGCAAATGAGTTCATCTACACCATTTTTCTAGATGCCACATATATGCATTAATATTTAGCGTTTGTTAATATACAGCATTTGTTCTATACCTCTGTATCTCTATTTCTGTTTGTAAACAAGACGGTCTATTCCATTTTTCTAAATGCCACACACATGTGTTAATATACGATATTTGTTTTTCTCTTCAGAATGGAATTTTTAATTGAGCTGGGCTGGTCTTACTATTATCAAACTGCCTTCATAAACCAAAAAGGCTGTTTCCTGACCAAAATTAATCCTAAAATAGGATGCGCAGATTTTATAAAATTGAAATGTCCCCATTATTATGTAAATGTCAAAGGTTAATTTTTTAATATATTTAAAAAATCTAAATGAGAGATTGAGCAAAGGAATATCTGCATGAACTTAAATGCACATGTTGTTGACTATAGGCAATAACATTGTCACATTTCAAAAGATCCTTCCAGAAATTTGAGATGTTCAACTTAAATTGGACCAACAACTATGAAGAGTAGCTCATTTAAGAGAGCCTTTTGACCTTTTTAGATAGGTAGCAAAATTCTGCAGTGCTGTATAGACCTGCAGATGCTTTGAACAGAGACATTTTACTTTGACAAGAGCTGTTTTTCCAGAAGAATCCATTCAAAACTGTCTGGCTTTCAAAAATCTGCATTTCTATTTCTAAGGAAAAGGTGCTTTTATCAAAATTTTCAAGTGTTTCCATGTGGGTTCAAGATCAGGTGAAGGAACTATAAGGGATCAGGAAGGTTTTGCTTTCTCTTACTAGAAAGAATTACAGGCAGAGAATATCTGTGACTTCAGTGAGATGTGTGTGAGTGTCCGGAACTGACCTCAAAGGGTCTTTCCAGCTTGACTCACATTATAGAAATAGCTATGGCTTTGGTCTTTATTGCAGTCCTTTTGCTGGAATTATTTACTGCTGCAAAGTCAGCAAAGCTTGTGTCACCAGGAGCCCAATTCAATCACCAAATACAAATATGCAGCCTTCTGCCCAAGGGCTGGAGGGGAAGCCCTCTTCCCCATTTCCAGAGGAGCAGAGTCACAGACAGCCTGAAGCTGTGATGCTCAGTGTCGATTTACATCTCATGACTCAGGAAAATGGACTGACATTAGAACTCTTGCCTCATTCAGCTGACAATGCCAACTTGTATCTGGAAGAAACAGTGGTCATAATGACCACCTTCCCCTTATTAAAGGGAAAAAAAAGTTCTTTCTCTGCATGGGTCAACCCAAGACCACTTCAGCTATTATTCTTTCATTATTGCTTCTGTCTAAGGGTAACCTCGCAGGAAAAGAAAACCAGCAAGGCAATTACATTTCAAACTCCTCTTGGAATCTCAACGCCATGGTAACCCTACACCTCAGGCCCTTGACCCCTTAGCAAAGCTCGGTGTCCTCTGCTCCTGGAGGAAGTGACTTAAGCACCCGAGACCCTGGGTCACAGCTGACATTCCACTCTGTTTGTGGACAGAATAGTTCCTTTTTTCCATCATTTTTCTATTAACACCCGTAGGCAGTGATTTCACTGACCTGAAAGTGAAGTCACCAGAACTGTTTTTTCCAAACAAAAAGATTTTTGAAAACATGTCTACACTATGGTCAGTAAAGAGAGGTCTGGTATATTGTGATTGCCTGCAACTCTTTTTCAGCAAGTGACCTGACTTCCTATTAAGGATTTCATTAAGATATTTGCCAGAAAATGCTCCACATATCTGAAATATTTATTTTTAAAGAGATTTTTTTTCAAAATCCCTCAACTCCCCAGTCTGAGAGAAATGGAATTAAAGAGATTGTCCTTGAAGTGAGGTTTAATATCCCATGTATGTTCAAGTTTAGACCTTGAACACTGACAGTGGCTTCAGAGGATTGCTTTTATTCCTGTCTCTGAAAGACAACATTTTGCAAGTGTTAAGTGAGCTCTTCTCTCTTTCCATATCATTAATCAAAAAAATAAAAAGACAAAAGATGTAGAATAACTGCCCCAGGCACCCATAAACTGGAGGTTTGTGATCTCCACTGTGGCTAGGTAAAAGTGTCACTCAGTCGTGTCCAACTCTTTTCAACTCCATGGACTATTGTCCACCAGGCTCCTCTGTCCATGAGATTCTCCAGGCAAGAATACTGGAGTAGGTAGCCATTTCCTTCTCCAGAGGATTTTCCCAACCCAGGGATCGAACCCCAGTCCACTGCATTGCAGGCAGATTCTTTATCATCTGAGCCACTAAGAAGCCTGTCGATAGGTACCAAGTTTCTCTTAGGACAATGAAAGTGTTCTAGAATCATGAGTTCACAATTCTGTTGAATGTGCTAAGAACCATGGGATTTGTATACGTTAAATGAAGGAATTACATGGTATGTGAATCATATCTCAGACTACATGTGAATTAGTCTTCCCTGGTGGCTCAGACGGTAAAGCCTCTGCCTACAATGTGGGAGACCTGGGTTCGATCCCTGGGTCAGGAAGATCCCCTGGAGAAGGAAATGACAACCCACTCCAGTCCCATGGATGGAGGAACCTGGTAGGCTACAGTCCATGGCGTTGCAAAGAGTTGGACACGACTGAGCGACTTCACTTTCACTTTCAAAACTGTTATATTAACAAACAAATTAAGTCATGATAGTTTGTCATACAACTATTTTTCAGAGTTAAACAATAAAAACAACCACTTTCATAATATCACTGCAGTTTGGGGAAGAAAATATTATGAAAGATAATAGCAATTTGACAATCTCAGTAATAATCTTTCAAAAATGTTCATCAAAATAAAGAATAAAATGTATGTGGGTGCATAATTACAAACACTAATTGTTATAGTATTGTTGTGATTTTATTTAGTCACATCTACATGTTCACTATAATCTAAGTAGGAAAGTGACCCTTTGTGTTAACAAGGTCAGTATCTGCCTGTGAAACCCAAATATGAAGATTCAGCCACTGGCCCTTTTGAGTGAAAGGAGTCATTGCACGTGATTTATGTTCCAGCTCCACTTGAAACATGACTTAACTCTGCAGTGGATCCATCATATATGGCAGATGGGCAGTAAACTGGCCCAATACTTTAAGAAAGGAAAATAAGAGGGGGTGAAGAAAAGGGAACCCTCCTACACTGTTGGTGGGAATGTAAATTGGTGTAGTCACTATGGAAAACAGTATGGAGGTTTCTTAAAAAAAAAATACTAAAAATAGAGTTACTATATGATCCTACTCCTGGGCATCAGTTCAGTTCAGTTCAGTTGCTCAGTCGTGTCCAACTCTGCGACCCCATGAATTGCAGCACGCCAGGCCTCTCTGTCCATCACCGTCTCCCGGAGTTCATTCAGACTCACATCCACCGAGTCAGTGATGCCATCCAGCCATCTCATATCCTCTGTTATCTCCTTCTCCTCCTGCCCCCAATCCCTCCCAGCATCAGAGTTTTTTCTAATGAGTCAGCTCTTCACATGAGGTGGCCAAAGTATTGGAGTTTCAGCTTTAGCATCATTCCTTCCAAAGAACACCCAAGGCTGATCTCCTTCAGAATGGACTAGTTGGATCTCCTTGCAGTCCAAGGGACTCTCAAGAGTCTTCTCCAACACCACAGTTCAAAAGCATCAATTCTTCAGTGCTCAGCCTTCTTCACAGTCCAACTCTCACATCCATACATGACCACAGGAAAAACCATAGCCTTGACTAGAAGGACCTTAGTCGGCAAAGTAATGTCTCTGCTTTTGAATATACTATCTAGGTTGGTCATAACTTTTCTTCCAAGGAGGAAGCGTCTTTTACACAAAACTATAGTTTGAAAAGATATATGTACTCCAATGTTCATTACAGCATTTTTCACAATAGCCAAGCATGGAAGGAAGATGTGGTACATATACAGAATGGAATATTATTCAGCCATAAAAAAGAATAAAATAATGCCATTTGCAGCAGCATGGATAGATCTAGAGATTATCATACCAAGTGATATAAGTCAGAAAGAGAAAGTTTTTTCTAATGAGTCAGCTCTTCACATGAGGTGGCCAAAGTATTGGAGTTTCAGCTTTAGCATCATTCCTTCCAAAGAACACCCAAGGCTGATCTCCTTCAGAATGGACTAGTTGGATCTCCTTGCAGTCCAAGGGACTCTCAAGAGTCTTCTCCAACACCACAGTTCAAAAGCATCAATTCTTCAGTGCTCAGCCTTCTTCACAGTCCAACTCTCACATCCATACATGACCACAGGAAAAACCATAGCCTTGACTAGAAGGACCTTAGTCGGCAAAGTAATGTCTCTGCTTTTGAATATACTATCTAGGTTGGTCATAACTTTTCTTCCAAGGAGGAAGCGTCTTTTACACAAAACTATAGTTTGAAAAGATATATGTACTCCAATGTTCATTACAGCATTTTTCACAATAGCCAAGCATGGAAGGAAGATGTGGTACATATACAGAATGGAATATTATTCAGCCATAAAAAAGAATAAAATAATGCCATTTGCAGCAGCATGGATAGATCTAGAGATTATCATACCAAGTGATATAAGTCAGAAAGAGAAAGACAAATACCGTAAAATATCATTTATGTGTGGAACCTAAAATAGGACACAAATGAACATATCTATGAAACAGAAACTGACTCAGGTACATAGAGAACAAATTCGTGGTCGCCAAGGGGGAGGGTGTGGACAGGATTGGGTGTTTGGAATTAGCGGATGCACGCTAATGTATTAAAGATGGATAAACATGGTCCTCCTCCATAGCTCAAGGAGTTGCATTCAATACCCTGTGATAAACCACAATGGAAAGGAACATGGAAAAAAGCATATATGTGTACATATAAAACTGAATTATTCTGTTGTACAGCAGAAATAAACACAATATTGTAAATCAACTATACTTCAATAAAATATAAAATTGAAAAGAATAAAGATATCTACATAAAGGAAAATAGCAATAGGTATAAAAATTCAAATATATTCATGTCCTGTAGCCTGTTGTCACACATGTAGAAACCTATCCTAACGAAATAAAGCAAAGAACTATGACGAGAAATGTCCATTCAGCATCACTTCTGGTACACACACTTAAGAAAACCACCTCGGTATGTGCATATGTATAGATGTGTATTGGGGGGAAATTGTGGAAATCCACTTTAAGATGTATTATGTGACTATGATAATTTTTATTATATCAAAAAAAGATAAAGAGCAACTGCATGTATACTATAATCAAAACACTTTTAAAGATATAGTGTGTGGTATAGTCTCTCAGTCATTTCCAGCTCTTGGTGACCCCATGGACTGTAGCCCACCAGGCCCTATGTTTGTGGGATTCTCCAGGTAAGAATACTGGAGTGGGTTGCTATTCTCTTCTCCAGAGGATCTTCCAAACTCAGAGATAGAACCCAGGTCTCCTGTATTGCAGACAGATTCTTTACCATCTGAACCATTAAAAAATAGTGTGATAGTTTTCAAGGTACGCCCACAGACTCTTTGCGGCACCTTCCTTTTGAGGAAGGGAGCTTAATTTTCCTTCTTTTGTTGTGAGTGCAATTTAATGACTTGCTTCTAGTGAACAGAATATGGTAGATATGATAGAACATTAATCCTTAAGACTAACTGCAGTTTCCATGTCAGGGGTTTAGTCTCTCCCTCCCTCTCTTTCTCTCTCTCATCACTTGATTTGGAGGAAATCGTGCTAAAAGGCAGCCCTGCAAAAAGGAAAGACATCTGCCCTGAAGGTACACTGAGGCAGCCTGTCCTGGGGTCCATGGTGAGAAATCAATGCAGGCCAGGCAGGAATCATGCGAGGGTGCTCAGAAGGGCATCCTTTTCCAGCAAACCTTGAGATGACCTTCACCAGGCCAACAGCTAGATGGCAACATCGAATATAGACTGTCAAAACCACCCAGCTAAACTGCACTGAGGGGCTTGACCCAGAGAAACTCTAGAAGCCCTGTAAAATAATAATATTTGCTTTTATCAGCCATTAAATTGAGGATAATCTCTTAGGAAAAAAGATAATTGCTACATACAGTAGAGAAAAAAATTATAAGAAAACATATAAAAATGAAAACAGAAGGATAATAGATGGCAAAACATTTTCCCCCTTTGTCTCTCTTTGCAAAGACTCTCTTATCAAAAACATTTATTGCAGCCTGCTTGAAAAACATTTTAGTTCCTTGAATCCACAGTCATTTAACTTTCCCCTAAATCCTAAGTATCTGAAGGGTGTGAACGTTATTCTGATCCAGAGACACATGTGAAGTCAGGGAGGATAATGGCCATCCCTTTAAGATGGAGCTGTTTAAAGCACAGGCATTGACACATAAGCTGTTGATACTGTTTCTTTGTTTAATTTTGATTTTTTGTTCATGATACATTTTTATTTTATTATTTATTTTTGGCCATACACACAGCATGCAGGATCTTAGTTCCACAACCAAGGATCAAATCCAGGCCCTCTGCAGTAGAAGTAAGGAGTCTTAACCACTGGACTACTGGGGAAGTCTCTAAACTGTTCCTTGTTAAACATGCTACTGACTTAACCAGGGCTTCCCTGGTGGCTCAGAAGCTAAAGCGTCTGCCTGCAATGCGGGAGACCTGGGTTCAATCCCTGGGTCAGGAAGATCCCCTGGAGAAGGAAATGGCAACCCATTCCAATACTCTTGCCTGGAGAATCCCATGGACGGAGGAGCCTAGTGGGCTACAGTCCACCGGGTCGCAAAGAGTCGGACACGATTGAGTGACTTCACTTTCACTGACTTAACAACAGCAAGGCAATCATTGAAAGTTTTTCTGACCATTTTAGAGTTTATCTTAATACAACCCTAGTCTGTATCCAGCACTTTTTTGACAAACACTGTAGGTTTGTAAGAAGTCCATATATTAGCTTGGTAATCTTGGGTATTTGACCTCTCTGTACCTCTGATTCCTTTTGTATAAAATGGTGATAACTGTACCTTTCTCATAGAATAGTTGTAAGAATCAAATGAAATAAAAACATGCAAAGAACTTCATATAGGGTCTGACCCATACGGGCTTTGCAGAAGTAGCTATTATTATTAAGAATGTAAATTCAGTTCAGGCACTCAGCTGTGTCTGAATCTTTGCAACCCCATGGACTGCAGCACGTCAGGCTCCCATGTCCATCACCACCTCCCAGAGTTTACTCAAACTCATGTCCATCCAACCATCTTATCATCTGTCGTCCCCTTTTCCTCCTGCCTTCAATCTTCCCAGCATCAGAATCTTTTCTAGTGAGTCAGATCTTCCCATCAGGTGGCCAAATATTGGAGTTTCAGAATCAGCATCAGTCCTTCCAATGAATATTCAAGATTGATTTCCTTTAGCAAAGACTGGTTGGATCTCCTTGCAGTCCAAGGGACTCTCAAGAGCCTTCTCCAACACCACAGTTCAAAAGCATCAATTCTTCGGTGCTCAGCTTTCTGTATAGCCCAATGTTCACAGCCATACATGACTACTGGAAAAACCATAGCTTTGACTAGATAGATCTTTGTTGGCAAAGTAATGTCTCTGATTTTTAATATGCTGTCTAGTTTGATCACAACTTTTCTTCCAAGGAGTAAACGTCTTTTAATTTCATGGCAGCAGTCACCACCCGCAGTGATTTTGAAGCCTCCCACCCCCAAAATAAAGTCTGTCACTGTTTCCATTGTTTTCCCATTTATCTGCCATGAAGTGATGGGACCAGATGCCATGATCTTAATTTTCTGAATGTTGAGCTTTAAGCCAACTTTTTCACTCTCCTCTTTCACTTTCATCAAGAGGCTTTTTAGTTCCTCTTCACTTTCTGCCATAAGGGTGGTGTCATCTGCATATCTGAGGTTATTGATATTTCTCCCAGCAACCTTGATTCCAGCTTGTGTTTCTTCCAGTGCAGCATTTCTCATGATGTACTCTGCATAGAAGTTAAATAAGCAGGGTGATAATACACAGCCTTGATGTACTCCTTTTCCTATTTGGAACCAGTCTGCTGTTCCATGTCCAGTTCTAACTGTTGCTTCTTGACCTGCATACAGATTTCTCAGGAGGCAGGCCAGGTGGTCTTGTTTTCCCATCTCTTGAAGAATGTTCCACAGTTTGTTGCGATCCACAAAGTCAAGGCTTTGGTGTAGTCAATAAAGCAGGAGTAAATTTTTTTCTGGAACTCTCTTGCTTTTTCAATGATCCAGCAGATGTTGGCAATTTGATCTCTGGTTCCTCAGCCTTTTCTAAATTCAGCTTGAACATCTGGAAGTTCATGGTTTATGTACTGCTGAAGCCTGGCTTGGAGAATTTTGAGCTTTATTTTGCTAGTGTGTGAGATGAGTGCAATTGTGCGGTAGTTTGAACATTCTTTAGCATTGCCTTTCTTTGGGATTGGAATGAAAACTGACCCTGGAATTCCATCACCTCCACTAGCTTTGTTAGTAATGATGTTTCCTAAGACCCACTTGACTTGACATTTCAGGATGTCTGGCTCTAGGTGAGTGATCACACCATTATGATTATCTGGGTCATGAAGATCTTTTTTGTACAGTTCTTCTGTGTATTCTTTCCACCTCTTCTGAATATCTTCTGCTTCAGTTAGATCCATACCATTCCTGTCCTTTATTGAGCCCATCTTTGCATGAAATGTTCCCTTGGTATCTCTAATTTTCTTGAAGAGATCTCTAGTCTTTCCCATTCTGTTCTTTTCCTCTATTTCTTTGCATTGATCACTGAGGAAGGCTTTCTTATCTCTCCTTGATATTCTCTGGAATTCTGCGTTCACATGGACATCACCAGGTGGTTAATACCGAAATCAGATTGATTATATTCTTTGTAGCCAAAGATGGAGAAGCTCTATACAGTCAGCAAAAACAAGACTGGGAGCTGACTGTGGCTCAGATCATGAACTCCTTATTGCCAAATTCAGACTTAAATTGAAGAAAGTAGGGGAAAGCACCAGACCATTCAGGTATGACCTACAAATGTTAAGAGGATCATAACCTATCTGAGCCAATAGTTCAGTGGGTAAACCACGGGCTAAGGAATGAAAAGAGCTGACTCATTGGAAAAGACCCTGATGCTAAAGATTGAAGGCAAAGGAGAACGGGGTGGCAAAGGATAAGATGGTTAGATAACATCACAGACTCAAAAGGTATGCATTTGAGCTAAGTCTGGGAGACAGTGAAGGACAGGGGAGCCTGGCAGTCCATGAGGTTGTAAAGAGTCAGACATGACTAAGCAACTGAACAATAACAACAAAGGAATGAGAACAGGTTCAGTAACAACACACCCAGTCAAGCCGGGCTCACTGAGATTTTGGATACCTGGACTACATCACAGTGCCTTTTTCTGGGAAAGTCATTCTGATGAACTGCCCCTAAAGCTGATTTGTCATGACAGGGAAATGATTACATGGACCCAAATCTTGCGTCCGTTTCCATCTGCCTTTATAGGACTTTTTAAAAAAATCTTTAAATTATGAATGCTTATTTTGACCCCATCTAAAGACTGATCTCTGAGCTTGGGAGGATGGGATTCCAGCTCTTTCAAAGCCAAGAAGTGTGATCGATCAGGCGCTCAACCTGCAGGAAGGAAGGAATTGGATGAGGGCGCTTGCTGTGCTTGCAGGCCACCTGGGCTAATTATTCTTAAACACCAATTTGCATTTAATCACAGCTTGAATCATTTTACTCCAAAGGTGGTGTGTGCTAATAATAAGGCATTTAGCCCGATTCATCTCTCAAGGCAAAGGACCTTTTCAATTTTTAATTAAAGACATAAAGGAGGTGAAAGTGTGTGAACATGGTTTAAAACAGGGAGTGTGCATTGTCAGGGAATCAGAGAATGCTCTTTTTACTCAGAAATCACACATGTTTGGGGTATGCAGAGTGAACCAATCATGATGGCAGGACCAGGAGATGGGTCAGTTTCCACTGGGGCAAGAAAGACATCCAACACACAGAGAAGTGATAGAATCTCAAAACTGCTTTGGGGGCTATATAAGATCAAGGCATCCAGTCCCATTACTTCACGGCAAATAGAAGGGGGGAAAGTGGAAGCAGTACAGATTTTGTTTTCTTAGGTTCCAAAATCACTGTAGTCTGTGACTGCAGCCATGAAATTCAAAGACACTTGCTCCTTGGAAGGAAAACTATGACAAACCTACACAGTGTATTAAAAAGTAGAGACATCACTTTGCCAACAAAGGTCCATGTAGTCAAAGCTATGGTTTGTCCAATAGTCATGTATGGATGTGAGAGCTGGATCATAAAGAAGGCTGAGAGCTAAAGAATTGATGATTTTGAGCTGTGGTGTTGGAGAAGACTCTTAAGAGTTCCTCGGACAGCCAGGAGATCAAACCAATCCATCCTAAAGGAAACCAGTCCATCCTAAAGGAAATCAGTCCTAAATATTCATTGGAAGGACTGATGCTGAAGCTGAAGCTCCAATACTTTGGCCATCTGATGCAAAGAGTTGACTCATTTGAAAAGACCCTGATGCTGGGAAAGATTGAAGGCAAAAGGAGAAGGGGATGCCAGAGGATGAGATGGTTGGATAGCATCACCAACTCAATAGACATGAATTTGAGCAAACTCTTGGGGATAGTGAGGGATAGGGAAGCCTGGCATGCTGCAGTCCACGTGGTCACAAATAGTTGGACACAACTAAGCAACTGAACAACAACAACCTCTCTGCCCCTCAGAAAACTGGTGCTCTGAGTCCAGTGGATGTTAAATTTTTGAAACTCCCCAATAAAGGAAAGTGAAAAAATATACACCTCTAAAGAAAGTAAACATTATTCAGGAAGGTATACCAATTGAACTGCTCATTAAGCGAGACAGTATTGATATTACTAGAGTTAATCATTAATCAATTCAATTCATTGACTAGACTTCAGTTCGTTCGATCAGTCGTGTCTGACTTTTTGCAACCCCATGGACTGCAGTACACCAGGCCTTTCTGTCCATCACCAACTCCCATAGCCTACTCAAACTCATGTCCATTGAGTCAGTGATGCCATCCAACTATCTCATCCTCTGTCGACCCCTTTTCCTCTCACCCTCAATCTTTCCCATCATCAGGGTCTTTTCAAATAATGTCTCTTCACATCATGTGGCCAAAATATTGGCATCTCATCTTCAGCATCAGTCCTTCCAATGAACACCCAGGACTGATCTCCTTTAGAATGGACTGGTTGGATCTCTTTGCTGTCCAAGGAACTCTCACGAGTCTTCTCCAACACCACAGTTCAAAAGCATCAATTCTTTGGCGCTCAGCCTTCTTCACAGCCCAACTCTCACATCCATACATGACCACTGGAAAAACCATAGCCTTGACTAGATGAACCTTTGTTGGCAAAGTAATGTCTCTGCTTTTTAATATGCTGTTGAGGTTGGTCATAACTTTCCTTCCAAGGAGTAAGTGTCTTTTAATTTCATGGCTGCAATCAACATCTGCAGTGATTTTGGAGCCCAAAAAAATAAAGTCAGCCACTGTCCACTGTTTCCCCATCTATTTCCCATGAAGTAATGGGACCAGATGCCATGATCTTCTGAACTTTTTCACTCTCCTCTTTCACTTTCATCAAGAGGCTTTTTAGTTCCTCTTCACTTTCTGCCATAAGGGTGGTGTCATCTGCCTATCTGAGGTTATTGATATTTCTCCCAGCAATCTTGATTCCAGCTTGTGCTTCCTCCAGCCCAGTATTTCTCATGATGTACTCTGCATAGAAGTTAAATAAGCCATTCTAACTGGTGCGAAATGGTACCTCATTGTGGTTTTGATTTGCATTTCTCTGATAATGAGTGATGTTGAGCATCTTTTCATGTGTTTGTTAGCCATCTGTATGTCTTCTTTGGAGAAATGTCTATTTAGTTCTTTGACCCATTTTTTGATTGGGTTGTTTATTTTTCTGGAATTGAGCGGCATGAGTTGCTTGTATATTTTTGAGATTAGTTGTTTGTCAGTTGCTTCATTTGCTATTATTTTCTCCCATTCTGAAGGTTTGTCCAATATTCTGGGAAGTGGGTCATAGAGGATCCTGCTGTGATTTATGTCGGAGAGTGTTTTGCCTATGTTCTCCTCTAGTAGTTTTATAGTTTCTGGTCTTACGTTTAGATCTTTAATCCATTTTGAGTTTATTTTTGTGTATGGTGTTAGAAAGTGTTCTAGTTTCATTCTTTTACAAGTGGTTGACCAGTTTTCCCAGCACCATTTGTTAAGAAACTGTCTTTAATCATTGCGTATTCCTGGAGCTGATTATACAGAGTGAAGTAAGTCAGAAAGAAAACCACCAATACGTATACTAACACATATATATGGAATTTAGAAAGATGGTAACAATAACCCTGTATGCAAGACAGCAAAAGAGACACAGATGTACAGAACAGACTTTTTGACTCTGTGGGAGGGGGAGAGAGCGGGATGATTTCGGAGAATGGCACTGAAACATGTATATCATATAAGAAATGAATCACCAGTCTAGGTTCGATGTAGGATACAGGTTGCTTGGGGCTGGTGCACTGGGATAACCCAGAGGGATGGTATGGGGAGGAAGGTGGGAGGGGGGGTTCATGAGTGGGAACCTATGTACACTCGTGGCGGATTCATGTTGATGTATGGCAAAACCAATACAGTATTGTAAAGTTAAAAAAAAATTAAATTTAATTTAAAAAAAAGAAGTTAAATAAGCAGGATGACAATATACAGCCTTGATGTCCTCCTTTTCCTATTTGGATCCAGTCTGTTGTTCCATGTCCAGTTCTAACTGTTGTTTCCTGGCCTGCATATAGGTTTCTCAAGAGGCAGATCAAGTGGTCTGGTATTCCCATCTCTTTCAGAATTTTCCACAGTTTATTGTGATCCACATAGTCAAAGGCTTTGGCATAGTCAATATAGCAGAAATAGATGTTTTTTCTGGAACTTAACTCTAAGCAAAACAGAGAACAGGAGAGCATGCTGTAAAGAAAAGATGTTTCAGGGATCAGGTAATCCAGGTTCTAGCCCTGTGTCTATCGTATACCACAAGTGTGACATGAATTAATTCTCTCACCAAGTCTGCTGGAAGATGATGAACTTGGCCTGCAGCTTTTGACTATCTCCATTTCCCTTGATAAGATTGTATTATTTTTAAAATCCTCAACTTTGAGATGTCTATTCTGTCCCTAACTAAAATTGGTCTCTGAACTTAAGAGGGTATGATTCCTGCTCTTAGCTCCTTTCTATGTAAACTGGAAGTGTTGGCCTAGTCCAGTGGCTCCTAATTAAGAATATGAATCAGAATTTCCTGAAAATATGGCCCAGTCTCAAGTCAGATGTTATTCTGGATACCACAGTCTAGCACATCTGGAGCCAGGGTCTTGGCACCTGTTTCTTGAAAACTCTGTCCAGGTGATTCTGATAAGGATGAAAGGGAGGATGAGCTCTGGGTACCATCTATGTGCAGCATCCTGTGAGTCTATCCCTCCTGCCCACAAAAGCCCTTCCCTTCTTCTCAGGTTGGTCCTGGGACCTGTTAGGCAGGAAGCTAGCCATGAGCAGCGAGAAGCGGCCCCATCGGCTGAACGTCCAATAGCTGCCTAATCCCACCAAGCTATTCGCCTATGAGTGCATGCTCAGTAACTTCATTCCTGTCCGACACTTGGTGACCAATGGATTGTAGCCCACCAGGCTCCTCTGTCCATGGGATTCTCCAGGCAAGAATACTGGAGTGGGTTGCTCTACTTTCCTCCAGGGGATCTTCCCAACCCAGGAACTGAACCCAAATCTCCTGCATCTCCTGCATTGCAGGCAGGTTCTTTACCCACTGAGCCACCTGGGAAGCCCAAAAGCTATTTACCAACCCCACCCAAACATGCCCCCGTCAGTACTCCAAACTGGTCAAGAGCTGTGTGTGTGTTAGTCACTAAGTCGTGTCAGACTCTGCAACCTCATGGACTGTAGCCTGGCAGGCTCCTCTATGCATGGAATTCTCCAAGCAAGAATACTAGAGTGGGTTGCCATTCCCTTATTCAGCAGATCTTTTCAACCCAGGGACTGATCCCAGGTCTCCCGCATTGCAGGCAAACTCTTTACCATCTCTGTCACCAGGGAAGTCCAAAATGGTCAAGGGACTACAAAAATGCCCTACTGGCGAACCGGTGGGACTTTCCCTACTCGCACATATGCACACCTCGCTGTCATGTATTTAGATAACCTATGGAGGCCACTGGACTCATTACATATTCATAAATATTCTATGAATACGTATATCTAATTAGACTGAACTGTGGGAAGGATATGCACAGTAGAGCTTCTTGTTATATAACCTGCAGCTGTCAATCAAGACTGTCAATCACTGACACCCTGGATCTTCGAAAACCTTACCTTAGACACTTGGCACGCTCAGCCCCCCAGTGCTATTTCCTCCCTGGGCCTGGCCAACCTCTCTCTCGAGGTGTTCTGTCTTCTCCCTATCCTCAAGAAACTCTCTTGCAGTGGGTAAGAGCTCAGATTCTTCTTTGCATCCTTACCAATAACCAAAGCCCACAGGAGGAAGGTGGGGCAGGGGGCGGTGTCTCCTGACTCTCCTTTCCCTAACAAACCCACACATCAGGATGAACTTCACCAGTTACAGAGTAGGCGGCTTTCTTAGATCAAGGTCAGGTAAGTGACATCACCCTAAATGTCTGAACCAAAACAAATTGATGTCATAGAGAATTCTTTTCATGAACACACACAGACACCAAGCTGCCAGGCAAAATCTTTCCATTTCCTAACAGTGTTCTGATGCTCAGCTCCTGATCAATTATATGATCCAGTGTCCTGTTCTACTGTGATTAGAGACCCGGGACAGGAAGACAACCTGTGAACCATTACTGAGCATCCCAACATTAGGAGTTCTTTCTTTCCATCAACAATAAATCTCTCCAAGTGGTCCCTATTTAACATGCCAGGAAAGTAACAAGAGAATGATGGTGTCATTTAAGCAAAGTAAATAGTCACTGCTATGAAAAAACAGCCTGGGCACCAAATGTTGAACTCAGCTCTCCTTTCCATACAAAACGTCTGCAGACAGCGAGAAATGCCAGGGACAGACGAACCAGCCTGGAGTCTCACCCCTTGGTTTTTAACAAGTCAATCTTACCTGTTCCTTTTGGAGAGAATATTAGCCACACACTCCTCCATGAGGGAGGGGCCTGAGCCTCCTAAATAATCCAACAGGAGAGATTATTAATTTTTTAAATAATATTCACGGTGTTTGTTCAGGAATACAGAGAGGCACATGACCTTGAAATCCTACAGAGGGATCATGACTACAGCGGGCTCCACAACCACGTGACGGGTTTAGCCCATCGGACGCCACTCCCAGAGGCCTTGTGGTTGGCTCAGTGCCTCCTGTCTCTGCTTCTGAAACCCTTGCTTATATGCATGCTAAGTCACTCCAGTCGTGTCCAACTCTTTGTGACCCTATTGACCGTAGCCCACCAGGCTCCTCTATCCATGGGATTCTCCAGGCAAGAATACTGGAGTCAGGGGATCTTCTCGACCCAGAGATCGAACCCATGTCTCTTAAGTCTCCTGTATCGGCAGGCAGGGTTTTTTTTGTTTTTCTTTTTCTTTTTCTACCACTAGCACCACCTGGGAAGCCCTCTGAAATCCATAATACTTTTTAAACATGGGCCCCCAATTCTCATTTTGCCCTGGGCCCCACAGATTGTGTAACTGGATCAGGGGAATAAAACACCAAGGATACCTTCCTCTACACGAGATGTTCTGCTTTTAGAGCACATGCATAACTGTGTGGCCCATGGAAGTGCTGACGTCATCATTAGTAAGTTGACTCCAGGCTGAGTCCGAGGCCTGGGTCCCCAGGGCCAAGAGGAAATGCAACTTCCTGAGACTTGAGGGACCAGTCACTGAGAGGCGAAGGCTCTCGCTCTCCCCTGGTGCTCACAGGCTCTGCCAAGGCCATCTCTGGCCTTAAAAACAATGACTTACTGCTGGAGGGGAACCTGCTGATGCCTGTACCCAGAATGGTATGGGGAGAGACCCCCTCCAGGGTCAGACAAGGGTTACTTCTTCTTGACCAGACTAACTGCAATCCATAGTGTTCTCCAGCAGGGCTTTATCCACCAAGCCACCGTGGTCGAGTTTCCAGTGAAACACAGGAACAGCAGAGATGGTGCCGTGTGAAGGGAGGAGGCCAGAATGAGGATGTCAGATGCCAGGGTTCAGATTCAGGGTGAAGGGGCCCAAGGTGGAGACTCCAGAAAAAGTCTCAGCCCGCTCTAGCTCCCAACCCCTAAGGGAGCGGGCTACAGATGGAAGGAGGGCGCATTCTATCCTCTCCTCCACTTAGGAAAAGTCTAAGGAGCAAACACAAATGTTGAGTCAGATCTGAGGGCGGTGGGGGGGGTGGGGGGGGGCGAAGAAAGAAGAATGAACTGAGCTTGAGAAGACTGGATTCCAGGAGAATCAGGGCTTCAAGAGGAGGTATGGGAGTGGCAACGAGGGCAGATTCAACAGTAAGAAAAGGCAAGAACCAGATGGTCACCTGACCCGGGGTGGCAGGGTTGGGCTGGGGGGAGGAGGGTTGAAATAAACCCTGCATGGGCAAAGCCCACAAGAAAGCCGCAGAAGAGCACAGCTGCCAGGGGACACTCCCCCTCACAATGCCCATTCTCGGGGCTCCATCACAGGGCTGGGCACAGGACCTGTGTGCCCAGCAGACACCCGTGGCTACTATCCGCCACACACCTACCCCTCTACTGCTCACCGCCCTCCTTGCTTCTTTCCTGCAGAAGCTTGAAACCAACTCCCATGGCAGACCCATTTGACAGCCGAGGCATGGCCAGCCACCAGCTCCTGCATTCCTTCTTTCCTCCTCTATTTCTTCAGCCGCGGCATTGGAGATGAAGACGTGGACAAGACAGACAATATCTCACCTCACATGGGGCTTAAAATCTAACTGGGGAGGAATTCAATGAATAATTAATAAGACATTGCCTAAAGAGGTGAGAGCTACAGAAAATAAATCAAAGTGATGCAATAAAGTCATGGGAGGGATGGAGGGCGGGGAGCAGGGGCTGCCTGAAACCCTGTTGTCAATAGGACAGCCTCGGGAAGTGGCAGGCTGAAGCCCAGGTGTAAGAGTCAAATGCATGAGCGGATCCAAGGCGTGAGGGTCGCAGGTGTAAAGACCGTGGGGCAGGGACAAGCTTCCTCCGTCCCTGGAAGAACAGGACAAGCACTGCTGGTGGAGGGGGAGAAGGGAGTCGTCCACAGATTCAGGCCAGAACCAGAAAGTGCTGTGCACATCGCCCCACAGGGAAGTGACGAGTCAGACAACATCAAGGCATTCGATGTCCTCCTGAGCTTCTAGGATCCTCACTCACTCCAGCAGCACCTGCTCCAGACAGACATCTCCCAATCACTCAGCAGATGCTCTCTCCTTTAATATTTTCAGCAGTCTTAGGAATTGGGTGGGGCTTTCCCATTTCACAGATGAGAACACTGAGGCTTAAATAGGTTGAGTTACAGATCAAAACAATACTGCCCTCCAGGTAGCAAAGACAGCACTGGCTCATCCAAGCAAGTTTATGGCTACAAAGCCCTCATTCTTTCTGCCCAGCTGCAAGCTT
The DNA here is from genome assembly GCA_006408675.1 of Madoqua kirkii. NCBI lineage: Eukaryota > Metazoa > Chordata > Mammalia > Artiodactyla > Bovidae > Madoqua > Madoqua kirkii. The sequence continues at coordinate 19,730 of SJYC01051923.1, forward strand.
TGACCCCAGCCCCTCATGCGTCCACTCTCCTCCCTTGCCATGATCAACCCATTCCAACTCCTAGTACTAACCTCTGGTAACACACTGGTGATGACTAAGTTTCTCCTCACCATCAATGCCTTTTCAGATCCAAGTGCCTTAACACAACTGAAGAATTGTTGCAGAAGAATTCATTGCATTACTATTTACAAGAGCCAGGACACAGAAGCAGCCTAAATGTCTATAAACAGAGGAACGGACAAAGATGATATGATATGTGGTATATATATGTATATATGTGTTTGTGTGTGTGTGTACATATACCGGGAAATATTACTCAGCCATAAAAAAGGATGGAACAATGCCACTTGCAATAACATAGAGGGATCTAGAGATTGTTATACTGAGTGAAATAAGCAGACAGAAAGACAAATATATAACATCACTTATATGTGGGAATCTCAAAAAAAAAAAGGCTACAAATGAACTCATCTACAAAACAGAAATAGAGTTACTGATGTAGAAAATAAACTGAACGGTTGCCAGAAGGTGGGATAAGAGAGGGAGGCATAAATTGGGAGATTGGGATTGACACATATGCACTGCTGGATATAAAACAGATAATAAGGATGCACTGTATATCACAGGAAACCCTACTCAATACTCTGTAATGGCCCGTGTGGGAAAAGAACCTAAAAAAAAAAGTAGACGTGTGTGTAACAGGTTCATGTTGCCGCCCACCTAGTCACTAACACAAAATTGTAAATCAACTACACCCCAATAAATACTTAAATAAAATTCCAAAGAATATCAACAAAATTTTTTTAAAAAGAAAGGGTAAATGAGCCAGGTTTCAAATCAAGGTCAGTCCCCCTCCCAAAGCCAGTCTCCTTTCTACTCAGAGCCACGGCCTCCCTCATAACGCCCCTGCCAGTGCCTGTTCTGAAGCAACATAAGCGCACGCAGAGCAGAGGAGAAGGAATAGCAGTGAAGGGGCCAGAGGAGGCCGTCGGGGCCGCCAGGCCCGTGAAACGGGTCCCAGGCGTGGGCCCCCGCGTGCAACGCCCCCGGCATGTGCCCACATCCAGCAGTGGGCCCGAACTGCCAGGGCCAGCGCTCCCATCACTGCAGGCTCCGGAGCCTTTAAATGCAGTCGTATGCAAGAAACACAAACACCCTCAAACATGGCTAGCCACACAGACGGCCCCAGGACTCAGTGTATGAGGCCAGCGATCCCTTCTAGAGTGCCTGCTTGGTCCGTAGCAGCCTTGCCCGACCGATAAACCACTCTGCCTCTGGCTCATCTTAATTTAGAATTCATTCGTCTCCAGTTCCATGAAAGATAAACCAATAGCTGCCCTTGACAGCTGTTTCCTTCGGGGTCATTCTTTCTACCCCTCCCGCTGATCTTTCTTTGTGGATTTGAGCAATGTAATGTTAGTCCCATCAATTCCATTCAATCCTTCCCGGGTAGTCTACAGGGATGGGGGCGGCAGCCAAGCTGAATGCCCTTAACTGTTTGTGCGCTGTTCGAGCCGGAGAGGGAGGGGAAGAGGGGTATAGAGAGGCGCCCAAAACGGAAAGAATAACTTCTGGGACAGTATCTGCGGAAAGTAGATACAGAGGAATGAGGAGGGTGGTAACTGGGAATGCTGAAATCCACTTCCACCAGACTCTTCCTCCATGACTGGGGCCGACTGTGTGGTTCATAAGCTGCTTGCCTCAAATAGGATGCTCCACTACGTAGGCACAAAAGGCAGATATGGGCAGAAAGTTACTTGTCTGTCAAGAGCAGAGGAGAGAGCCCACCCCTTCGCACTTTTGTGGGTGTGTGCTCCGTCGCTTCAGTCGCGTCTCACTCTTCACGACCCCATGGACGGTAGCCCACAAGGCTCCTCTGCCCATGGGATTCTCCAGGCAAGAAGACTGGAATGGGTTGTCATGCCCTCCTCCAGGGGATCTTCCGGACCAAGGATCGAACCCGTGTTTCTCACAGGTCCTGGGTTACAGGCATATTCTTTACCACTGAGCTACCAGGGAAACCCCTTTGCACCTCTATGTAGCTGAATTTGACAATTTCATGGCAGATGGGCCTTAAAGGAAATCTTGACCCGTGGAAAGAATTTCTAAATCATGGACATTGTGTTGGTTATGGGGAATGTGGACTCCAATTTTCTTTTTTTAATACTTATTAAAGTGTTTATTAAATTAATGTATTAAATTAATTATTAAAGCATTGTGATCCCACTTATTAAAGCACGTGGGATCTAGTTCCCTGACCAGGGACTGAATGCAGGGCCCCTGCATTGGTAGTGTGGAGTCTTAGCCACTGGACCACCAAGTAGTCCCTGAGAATTGAGCAAAGTGGCCAACACTTGACAAGCATTATCTCACAGAAACCCTGAAAGGCAAAAACAAGGATCACCAGTTTCTAAGTGAGTAAACAGAGGCTCTTGGAGTTTCAGCAGCTTGCCAAAGATGATGCAATTTGGAAGTGAAGAAACTAAAATTCCAACATCGGTGAGACTAGTGGGGCTCAGCCTGGGTGACATGGTCTCCGGGGACTTGCCCTGGAGAAAATTTTGGTTGGCACGGCTGGGGTGCTGCCTCTAGGATCTAGGATCCAGGGGTGCTGTTAGACATCCCACAATGTGCAGGACAGCTGCCCACAGCAAAGAATTATCTAGCCCCACATGTATGGTTATATAACATCACCACCTCAATGGATATGAACTTGAGCAAATTCCAGGAGATAGTGCAGGACAGAAGAGCCTGGCATGCTGCAGTCCATAGGGTCACAAAGACATGGAAATGACTTAGCAGCTGAACAGCAACAACATGTCAACAGGTTGTGGTTGAGAAATCGTGGGTGAGACTGACTCACAGCTTGTACAGCTGTGAGGGTTGCGCAGGCAAGGAAGGGCACAATAAAAAATTAATTCAAAATCACTTTGAAAATTGCATGTGACATTGTGTACGCTAAAGTTCTAAGCAAAGCCTCACTGCCTCCCAAAACTTAATGGGACTTATGAAGGAGAGAATTTTCAAGACTGAAAACAAAATGATCCCCACCCAATATTACAACAGTTTGTCTGGTTAAAACCATGTGGCCAAATCCCCAGGCAAGGTCTTGAAATCAAGTTCCCAAGTCTTTTCTGTGCCTAAACTGGATTTTCTAAACATGTAGGAAGCATTTTTAAACAGTGACCAAAAAAAGGAAAGTTCCTACAAGAAAACAAAGTATCACAGATAGCTGGACCACGAAGAGGGCTGAACACCGAAGAATTGATGCTTTCCAACTGTGTGCTGGAGAAGACTCCTGAGAGTCCCATGGACTGCAAGGAGATCCAACCAGTCCATCCTAAAGGAAATCAGTCCTGAATATCCATAGGAAGGATTGATGCTGAAGCTCCAATACTTTGGCCACCTGACGGGAAGAACTGAGTCACTGGAAAAGATCCTGATGCTGGCAAAGATTGAAGGCAGGAGGAGAAAGGTGCGAGAGAGGATGAGATGGTTCGATGGCATCACCGACTCAATGGGCATGAGTTTGAGCAAACTCTGGGAGATAGTGAAGGACAGGGAAGCCTGGTGCTGCAGTCCATGGTGGCAAGGGAAATCTCATCCAGAACTCACCAGAAGCATCTGCACTTCATCAGACCCATGGGCCAGAGTCAGCCCGGGGGTTGTCCAGGCTCATCCCTCTGTGAAGCAGGCGTTTCCTGAGCAGGTCTTACGGCCACCAGCAATCTCCTTTCATCCAAGAAGAAATGGCCCTAGCAAGTGGGCCCCTTGCTGTGTTGGCTCCACATAGCCCTCCCTAAGCCCCACCCCTTGCAGACCTCCAACCTCCTTGCCAGGCCTTTGCCCCTTCTCTCTGGAAGGTTCCTTGAGGGCACCCTAAGCCACCTTCCTGGGCACTCAGTCTTCCTTCATCCATCAACCTGCAGCCCTGGGATTTCCCTCTGTGGTGGTGCTGGGTTCAGCTTCTGCCATTCCCTCAAGCATCTTCTCACAGATGGTTTGGTCTCCTGCACAGTGGACAGAAAAGCTTCTTCAGGAAGATGAAGCAGCAAAGAAAAGTAGTGGTGAGTTGTCACCAGGAGTGACAGACTGCTAACCAGGTGGCACTTTGATGTGAGGCCAGACAGCGTGGGAGTCAGAAAGCTTAAGAGACCTCATGTCTCAGTTACACTGTGACCTTATGCCTGTGACTTCACCTCCCTAAGCCTCAGTTGTCTTATCTGTAAAATGGGAGGGGAGGGGGTGAAAAACAATGCCTATCTGGTAGGCTTATTGTGAGGATCAGTGAGAAACATATGCAAAGCATTTAATTGGCACCAGGCTTGGAGACCACGTTTTTTAAAGGCATCTTTTTTTAGGAAAGATCCTTACTTACCATGGCCAGTAAGAGGCATTTTGCTTTAGCTCCACATTAAAGCACAGCGAATCAAACTGGTCCATCCAGAGTTCTACAACCCTTTGCCACCCTGTGGAGACATGTTTGAAGCAGGGGTGAGTGGGCTGTCTACGACCAGAGCTTGGCTACAAAGTACCCTCAGTAACCTATTGCTGATCAAAGGCAGAAGGCCCCACACATTTTCCAGCAAGTGCAGGGAAAATAGAGCCACGACAGGCACAGATGAGAAGGGAAGATTGGTATCATCTGTCCCCAGAAGAGCAGCGCTCCGTGTTTTTTTAAGAGAGCTTGTTAATTTCTCTGGTGCTACCGATTTCCTATGGAGAAAGTGGTCTCCATCTCTGTTAAGGGAATGATCGTGACAAAACTACAAAATGCTTTGGCAGGAGTCACCCTGTGGCTTTACTTCCCCTGCCCCGTCCCAGCCATCTGTCCCTCACTTCCCGCTCTTCTAGGGGACTGCCTTCTCTGGTAGCCACTGCTGGCTTCTGGTGAACACTCCAGGGAGGCAGGGAGATGTAACCAGACCTGGCAGGCGATGGTATCAGCTGCCCCCGGTGGCTGGCACTTTGACTAAAGGCCTCCTCCCCGACCCCGCACTGTGATTGAGTTTCCCTCTCCCAGCCCGGATACCCCCCACTCTTCCAGGCAGCATCAGTGCCAAAGGGCCAGGCACTCATCCTGCAACCAAGAGGATCTGCGAATGCGAGCCGGCCTGCCTGAGTTAGGCACCCGCTCTCCCCTGAGCAGACGGCTCTGAGCGCTCTGGGCAGGCCAGGAGCAGGAGCCAGAGAGACCCTTTCCTTGGTCCCTGGGATGCTGGGGCTGAAATGCCCAGGGAGAGGGGCTAGGGTAACACGGTCATCTCCTTCGGTGATAAAGATCTGGGCAGTGTTGAAGGAGGTCCTCAGAGCTGGGGATCAAAATGAAGCTGGAGGCTGAGCAGGCACAGCCGGTTTTCCTGCCCCCACAGACGGTGATTTGGGTGGGGAGGGGGACCAGTGCTGTCACGGGGGCTGGGAACCTAAATGTCATCTCAGGTGTAGCTCGGGCGCTCCACAATGCTGATAACTGGCTGGCTAAGGAACCCTATTGCCTGGAAAATTCCATGGACAGAGGAGCCTGGTAGGCAACAGTCCATGGGGTCGCAAAGAGTTGGAGATGACTGAGCAATCTTCACTTCACAGGGAACCCTAAGGGACACACAGTTGCCCTGAAGAAAACCAAAACCTCTGCACTTTTTACACCAAAACCAAAAGTCATTGCATCAGCAGATGCAATGCTGGCATTGTACCATCTCCCCAACTCCAGTCTCCTTATACTAGTGGACAGGTCAGCCCGAGAGGCCACTTACCAAAGATGTCTAGCAGAGCTGAGTCACCGACACAAACTCCTTCAGCAGGACCCAGCTTCACCAGGCAGAGGCAGCACAGATGCAATCCAATCAAAGTGCCACAGAAAACTTGGCCGTGTCATAAGCCCACGTCTTCATTTTAGATACCAACAACAAATGTAGAGCTTACTCACACCTCAAGGGAGAAAGGGAGAACTCACCCTTATTGAGGTCCTACTGTGTGCCTGGCCCTCCCCAGACGTCACCTTGCAGAACCCATACATTGCCTAGGAGGTGGTTTTCCTCTCCCTGTGGACTCAACGTCTCAGACTATAAACCCAAGATTTGCCCGGCTCCTGTGGCCAGCAGTCAGCAAGCTCCATCAGTTTCACCTCCCAGAGTGTTCTTGGTCCCACTCTTGAATCAACTTTCTCTGAGATTTCAAAACACAGCCCAAGTGGCTGAGATAGAATCGAACTGCCCCCCGTGTTCCCCACTCCTTGGTTATGTTTCCTTGCTGTTCTTAAAATCAGATACAATAATTTTTTTTTGTTTGCTTGAGAATATATGACAGGTATCTGTATATTTGCTTTTTTATTGAAGCATAATTAATTTACAGTGCCATGATAGTTTTGAGTGTACAGCAAAGAGATTCAGTTGTACATACATACTATATATATATATATAGAGAGAGAGAGAGAGAGAGAGAGGGCTTCCCAGGAGGCTCAGCAGTAAAGAATCTGCCTGTAATGCAGGAGATGCAGGTTTGATCCCTGGGTTGGGAAGATCCCCTGGAGAAGGGAATGGCTACCCGCTCTGGTATTCTTGCCTGGAGAATCCCATGGACAGAGGAGCCTGGTGGGCTCCTGGGGTTCACAGGGTCACAGAGTCGGACATGACTGAGAAACTAATGTAAATATATACGTATGTTCTTTTTCAGACTTCTTTCCATTACAGGTTATTACCACATACTGAGTACAGTTCCCTGGGCTATATTGTAGATACTTGTTGTTTATCTATTCTATATATAATAGTATGTGTATGTTAATCTCAAACTCCTAATTTAGCCCTCCCCCTCACGCTTCTCCTTTGGTAACCATAAGTTTGTTTTTGAAATCTGTGAGTTCGTTTCCATTTTATAAACAAGGTCATCTGTATCATTTTTTTTTAGGTTCCACATACAAGTGATATATGGTACTTGTCTTTGTCCAACTTAATATGATAACCTCTATGGACTGTAATTTCTATAAAGTATCTATCTCCCCTAATAGACTATCGACAGCCTTCAGGACCCACCTGTGTCTTATGCCTGGAGTCTGGCTCTCTCTGTCCCACACAGGAGAAATAAGTAAGAAAACTATGAATCATAGACGCAGACAGTTATGTGAGCCATCCCGGGGCCTAGATTCTGACCCAGGCTGACTGCCGCAAAGGCTCGACACGCCTGTTCAAAGTTAAGCCTGGTATGCTTGATTTTAAAACTCCACTTTCCATAGGCTGCTGGACCGAGTCTAAGATTCTGCGGTCCATGTGACACAGAAATGTCCCCAAAGCAACAGATTGCAACCTCCAGCCCATACTCTCCCCTAGATATCATGGATGCCTGGTGAAGTTTTATCTTACAGACGGTGCTGTAGTTCAGCAACATTATAGATGAAGAAAGTCTTCATAGATTGTCCTACACAGGTAATCACCCCTGGATTTTAATCACAAATGATTAATTCATAGAATTTTAGATCCTCATATGTTCTAGGAGAGGCAATGGCACCCCACTCCAGTACTCTTGCCTGGAAAATCCCATGGGTGGAGGAGCCTGGTAGGCTGCAGTCCATGGGGTTGCTAAGAGTCGGACAGGACTGAACGACTTCACTTTCACTTTTTACTCTCATGCATTGGAGAAGGAAATGGCAACCCACTCCAGTGTTCTTGCCTGGAGAATCCCGGGGATACGGGAGCCTGGTTGGCTGCCGTCTGTGGGGTCTCACAGCGTCAGACACGACTGAAAAGACTTAGCAGCAGCAGTGTATGTTCTAAGTGCTTGGTGTATACTACCTTATCTAATCTTTATAGCAATCCTACTTTTTTCCATTACAAGTTATTACAAGACACTGAGTATTGTTCCCTATGCTGTACAGTAGGTCCTTGTTGCTTACCTATTCTATATATAATAGTGCATATATGTTAATTCCAAACTCCTAATTTATCCATCCCCCTCAAGCTTCAAATCTTATGCAATGAGCCTGGTTGGCTGCCGTCTGTGGGGTCTCACAGCGTCAGACACGACTGAAAAGACTTAGCAGCAGCAGTGTATGTTCTAAGTGCTTGGTGTATACTACCTTATCTAATCTTTATAGCAATCCTACTTTTTTCCATTACAAGTTATTACAAGACACTGAGTATTGTTCCCTATGCTGTACAGTAGGTCCTTGTTGCTTACCTATTCTATATATAATAGTGCATATATGTTAATTCCAAACTCCTAATTTATCCATCCCCCTCAAGCTTCAAATCTTATGGAATGGTTAAGAACTGTTATCATTCCCATGTTACAGGTGAGGAGACTGAAACAAGAGAAAGGGAAGTAATTCACAGGCTTTGAACCCAGGAAGAGAAGTGAAGAGGAACTAAAAAGCCTCTTGATGAAAGTGAAAGAGGAGAGTGAAAAAGTTGGCTTAAAGCTCAACATTCAGAAAATTAAGATCATGGCATCTGGTCCCATCACTTCATGGCAGATAAATGGGAAAACAATGGAAACAGTGACAGACTTTATTTTGGGGGTGGGAGGCTTCAAAATCACTGCGGGTGGTGACTGCTGCCATGAAATTAAAAGACGTTTACTCCTTGGAAGAAAAGTTGTGATCAAACTAGACAGCATATTAAAAATCAGAGACATTACTTTGCCAACAAAGATCTATCTAGTCAAAGCTATGGTTTTTCCAGTAGTCATGTATGGCTGTGAACGTTGGGCTATACAGAAAGCTGAGCACCGAAGAATTGATGCTTTTGAACTGTGGTGTTGGAGAAGGCTCTTGAGAGTCCCTCGGACTGCAAGGAGATCCAACCAGTCTTTGCTAAAGGAAATCAATCTTGAATATTCATTGGAAGGACTGATGCTGACACTGAAACTCAATATTTTGGCCACCTGATGGGAAGATCTGACTCACTAGAAAAGATTCTGATGCTGGGAAGATTGAAGGCAGGAGGAAAAGGGGACAACAGATGAAAAGATGGTTGGATGGCATCACAGACTCGATGGACATGAGTTTGAGTAAACTCCGGGAGTTGGTGATGGACAGGGAAGCCTGGCATGCTGCAGTCCGTGGGGTTGCAAAGATTCAGACACAACTGAGTGCCTGAACTGCAGATGAGCATTGGACTATACAGAAAGCTGAGCACTGAAGAATTGATGCTTTTGAACTTGTTGGAGAAGACTCTTTAGAGTCCCTTGGACTGCAAGGAGATCCAACCAGTCCATCCTAAAGGAGACCAATCCTGGGTGCTCATTGAAAGGACTGATGCTGAGGCTTAAACTCAAATATTTTGACCTCCTCATGCGAAGAGTTGACTCACTGGAAAGACCCTGATGCTCGGAGGGATTGGGGGCAGGAGGAGAAGGGGACGACAGAGGATGAGATGGCTGGATGGCATCACCAACTCGATGGACATGAGTTTGGGTAAACTCCAGGAATTGGTATGGACAGGGAGGCCTGGCGTGCTGCACTTCACGGGGTCACAAAGAGTCGGACACGACTGAGCGACTGAACTTAACTGAATCCTAATGTCACTTTGTTTTCCAACCAAAACACACAACATACATAAACTGTGAAGACACAGGAAAGTTTTTACACATTTGCTAACAGCCTAATATATCAGGAGAAGAAAAAAACCCTTCCCCTGATATATATCAAATATATATGTAAGAGAAGGCCCTCTTCCGTGACTTATGACTCAATAACCAGACACTGATGATGGAATCCCACACCAGTTTTGTTTTTTAACCTTTGGACCTCCCTCACTCATTTCTCCTGCTCCAACACTCTACCTCTCATAGCCACTGATCCGTGCTATCTATGAGCTTCAAGTTTGTGGGAGTTTGTTTTGTTTTTAGATTTCACATATAAGTGAGATCATAAAATATTTGTCTTCCTCTGACTTATTTCACTTAGCCTAAGTGCCCTTGGGGTCCATCCGTGTTTTCACAAATGGCAACAGTTCGATCTTTTTTATGGCTGAGTGATACTCCGCTGCATATATACACAATGGCATCTGTATCACATCTTCATCTGTTGATGGACACATTGTCTCCATACTTAGCTATTGTAAATAACGCTGAAATGAACATGAAGGTACATGTGCCTGTGTGCTCAGTTGCTCAGTCCTATCTGGACCATAGCACCCCCAGGCTCCTCTGTCCATGGGTTCCTCTAGGAAGAATCTGGGGTAAGTAGCCTTTCCCTTCTTCAGGGGATCTTCCCGACCCAGAGATTCAATCCTGCTCCCCTGCATTGCAGGCAGATTCTTTACCGCTGAGCCACTGGGGAAGTCCATGAAGGTGCTTACATATTTTCAAGTTGTTTTTTCTATTTGTTTGTTTTCTTTGGATAAATACCTGGAAATCCAAAATTTAAACATTGTTTCATGTAAGAATTTATATTTATTCTTCAGCTGTCCTCTTAACCCTGGACAGGACCTCTGCAGGGCAGCAGCCTAACGACAGGAGAATAGTGTCTATTCTGCTGCTTCCCTCTCCCGTTACCTCTGCCTCTGCAGACAGACGCAGTGCTGCACCCTGCAGCGTTGGTCGGATGGAGCAGAGAGAAATTAGGGAGGTCCTTACTCACCTGGCACTCTTAGAAGCTGGCCTTGTGATCCAAGCATGACAGATACGGAAGCATGAGCCGATGCTTTCTCTGATGGGATGCTCTCACGGTCCTTTAGAATCCATCTCTGAACCCTCACTAGGGGTCTCTCACTTTCTCTGTTCAGACACTTGGCTTTTCCAGATCACTACTTACTCGTTCTGTAGTTCCCAAGAATCCAGCCATGAATGCCTTCCGCCTCACTCCACTGAGTTCAGTGGAGTGCCCTCTGTCCCAGCAGCCACACCTGCCTGGCTCACTGCGCAGCCTTTGGTTGAGGAGGAGGCGGGCACCTGGCCCCTCAGCTCCTTACCGAACGTGATAGAGGCACACTTTTCCACATGGCTGTGCTGACTTGAAGGAAAAGGAGAAGAATCGACAGCCCCCACCCTGGGCACACACACACTCACACACACAGACATGCACCCTCTTCTTGCTCTATATGAGTTCACAGCAAAGTTCTGTTCCAAAAATCTCCTTCTCAAAAAAACTTTTCTTCAAAACCTTCGTGCCCGCTCACCCCCTTGATAACAGATGAGGGCTGAGTCACCTAAGCAGCTGTAGACCAGTCGCTTCACCGCTTTTCTGTGGTGGGCTCTCCGCATGATGTACCTGTGGTCTTCACCAACTGAAGTGAGAGACCCCTTGACCATCCTGTCTGGCCAGGTCTGGAAGTGAGGTGACAAGCGCCCGTGCCCCAGAGGCCCTTGGAGAGGCATGTGTTTGCTGCTCAGACTGAGGCTCAGAGCACTTCAGAGTGTTAATATACCTGTTCTGAGAAACCCCAGGCTTCCTATACAACAGCCTCAGATGTCCTCAAAAACTCCTGACCCCAGCACCGGAAGGCCCACCACACTCCCCTAAGCCCACCCTGCCCTGTCCTTCCTGTGTCTCTGCATAGGCCCCCATTTCTGCAGATTATCTCCCCTCACCCTCACGTCTGTGAACTGGCCAAAAAGCTTGCCTCTGGAAATCCTGCTTTCCTCATGAAAGAAGTTCCTTAGCATTTCTGTAAAATTAATTTAATTGAAAGCTAATTACAATATTGTAGTGGTTTTGCCATACACTGACATGAATCAGCCATGGGTGTACATGTGTCCCCCATCTTGAGCCCCCTCCCACCTCCTTCCCCATCCTATCCTTCAGGGTCATCCCAGGGTACCAGCCCTGAGCACCCTGTCTCATACATCGAACCTGGCCCGGCAATCTATTTCACATATGGTAATATACACGTTTCAAGGCTATTCTCTCAGATCATCCCACCCTTGCCTTCTCCCAGAGTCCAAAAGTCTGTTCTTTATATCTGTGTCTCTTTTGCTGTGTTGCATGTAGGGTCATTGTTACCATCTTTCTAAATTCTATATATATGCATTAATATACTGTATTGGTGGTATTCTTTCTGACTTACTTCACTCTGTATAATAGGCTCCAGTTTCACCCACCTCATTAGAACTGATTCAAATGCGTTCTTTTTAATAGCTGAGTAATATTCCGTTGTGTATATGTACCACAGCTTTCTTATCCATTCATCTGCTGAAGGACATCTAGCATTTTATGAGCCTCTCCTAATGGAAACAGATGTTCAGCCTCATCACCAAATAACCTTCATTTCAATGGTACTTTCCTCCCACCTCACCATAGAAATGACCTTTCCCATAGGACCACAACTTCAGATTCTTTTCCCTTATAGGTTATTACAAGATATGGAGTACAGTTCCCTGTGTTATACAGTAGGACCTTGTTTATTTTAATTCTTCAGGTGGGTGATGAGACATGATGGGCGTCAGCATGGAGGTCAAGGAAGCAGGACAGTGGGCATTCAAAGGCAAGGCTGGGAGCCCAAAGCGAGCCCTCAGAATCTTCAGGGTTGGAAGTCCTGGATCCTGCCATTCATCTTGTGCTCAGCCGCTTCAGCCGCGTCCCACTCTCTGCGGTCCTATGGACTGTAGCCCACCAGGCTGCTCTGTCCATGGGGATTCTCCAGGCAAGAATACTGCAGTGGGTTGCCATGCCCTCCTCTCCAGGGGATCTTCCTAATCCAGCGATCAAACCCAGGTCTCCCACATTGCTGCCAGTTTCTTTACCCCTGAGCCATCGGGGAAGCCCATTGTTCATCTATCTCCACCCAAATTTGGAGCCTTGACTGGAAAGTGGAAAAAGAGGTCTTGTCTTCAGATGTCCTTTGATGTCCCTGACGGCTGAATCGTTGATGCTGGGAGAAAGTGAGCAAAGTAAGAGAGCCACGAGGCTAGAAAAATCTCTCCCCAGCTGTGCTTCTCCGAGGCCTCTTCCCTTTTGTAAACAGCGCCAGATGGAGAATAAGGAGACTCTTAAAAAGGAACAAACACCAAACCCAAGTCGGCGCTTTCTCCTGTCACCCAATGGCTGAGAGGCTGTGAGTGAAAAGCACAGGGCACTAAAGAAGCCTGCGTGCCCTCCGCTGTTAGAGAAGCGCGGCCCTCCTGGCCTGGCCAGAGCGAGCGCTGCGGTCAAGGCTCACTCCACACCCCCGCGCTGTCCGAGGCCCTGGAACAGAGTGGCTTCCGTTGGCTCGCAGAGTCTCCTTTTCAGAACGCACACTTATAAACATGTTTTTCTAAAGCCCAAACTTTTTTAATAGCCTAGCTTTTCTTCATACCCAGCAGTCAGAAAACAAGGGGGCTCGGGGCTGTTTGCTCAGGGTGCTCACACCTGGCGGGCTTCCCCGGTGGCGCTAGTGGTCAAGGGCCCACCTGCCACTGCAGATGTGGGTTTAGTCCCTGGGTGAGGAAGATCCCCTGGAGGAGGGCACAGCAACCCACTCCAGTAGTACCCTTGCCTGGGAAGTCCCATGGACAGAAGAGCCTGGCATGCTACAGTCCACGGGGTCGCAAAGAGTTGGACGCGACTGAAGGCACTCCGCACAGCAGCACACACCTGGTGATGCAAGGATGCGCCTGAGGCTGAGGCAGGTCCTGTCAGCCCAGCTGGCTCACCCCAAATCACCACACATGTTCAACTCTTTTTTGAGGGGGAGGTTGTGCCATGGAGCACACGAGATATTCCCCCACCAGCCTTGTGGGGCATGAAGTCTTAACCACCAGACCACCAAGGAAGTCCACAGCATTCAACTCATAAGCGAGAGACCCCTTGCCTAGAAACCCTTGGTTGAAAAGCCAACCACAATGAGACACGTTATAGGAACAGAACAATCAGCCGTGTGAAGGCACAGGCTGCCGCCACTTAGGGGGACTGTTGCCAATTCATTTTTCTAGAAAAGGCCACCCTATCCCAGGGCTTGACTCACTGGATTGGAGTCATACTGCCCTCTGTGAGCAAACTGAGGGACAGCGCTCCTGGGTGCCATTTTCTCTTGTCAACTGCAAAATTATAAATGGCACCCCACTCCAGTACTCTTGCCTGGAGAATCCCATGGATGGAGGAGCCTGGTGGGCTGCAGTCCATGGGGTCGCAGAGTCGGACACGACTGAGTGACTTCACTTCACTTCACTTGCGCTCAGTCCTTTCTGACTCTTTGCAACCGCATGGGCTGTAGCCCGCTAGGCTCTTCTGTCCATGAAATTCTCCAAGCAAGAGTACTGGAATGGGTTGGCATTCCCTTCTCCAGAGGATCTTGCCAACCCAGGTATCGAACCTGGGTCTGCCACATTGCAGGCAGATTCTTTACTGTCTGAGTCACCAGCAATCCTAAAGTTCTTCTTAACCTCACCCTCCTCTACTTTCTCCCTGGAAGAAACACCTACAGAAACTAAGGTTCAAGAAAACACTCCGAAAGCTGATTCATGCTGTTGTGCAGCAGAAACTAAAATTGTCAAGCAATTATATGTCAACTTAAAAAATAAAATAAAATCAATATGTGCAACAACAGTATATTCAACTCACATAAATCATATATACAGTTCAAGACCATAAAAGCCAAATAAAATTAAATTTAAATTGATATATAGGCTATAAGATAAAAATACATATAAAACTAAATAAAATTATCCTATTTTTAAAATCATTTGAAAAAACTGAAGGCATGACTCAAGTCCTAGAAAATGGATAGAAAATCTGTATACACATGAATTGTAAAAGGGATCCCAATGTAGAAAAAAAAAATACATTTCATTAAAAAAAAAAAATGATTTGGCCAGGTACTGCAGATCTGCTGTTGAAAATGCTAAACGCAGGCTCCCCTTGTTTCGCTGACCCTGTTTGTGACACCAGTTGTCTCACTGCTCCCACTGTGCACACTAGTAGTTGAACTCAGGATAGGCCAGGTGCAAGCTAAGAGGCTGGCAGGAGACGCGAGGAGCCGTAGGGACGGCAGACACGTTCATTCTCTCCCGGCAGGTACAGCAGTCATACTGGACGCCCTGTATCCTCTGCTCTCAAGGCTCAGCCAACAGACACAGCCGCCAGGCAGCCGCAGTGCCGCCCCTCGGGCGGAGCTCATGTAGGCTTGCCGCACAGAGCAACCCCCGGCCGCGCAGGTACCTCGTGACGCACATGCACAGTGCATACATGACCGCGGCTGTTCCATGTTATTTACAAAGCATGGGGCGCGAGATCCTGAAGACGTCGTCATGGCTAATTTGCCCTCTCCCCCACGCTCCTGTTCGCCTACGGAATTCCCAAGCGATATAAACATGAAGACACATAAGCACTGTGACTGAGAAGCAATCTGTTAGTAAACTGAGGGGCATTTAGACATTTCTGCCAGTTTACAAAGTTAGTTCAGTGAAAACAGCCAAAGCTGCTGCGTGTTCAACCGTATGAGCTAATGCAGCCTGGCCTTCTTTAAAGAAAGTAGAAGCAGACTTCATCTGTAACTCCCCGCCTCCACCCAGCCCCACCCCACCCCACCCTCGACAGGGCTACCCAGTCAGTGTTGGGATCCTTCCAAAGTGAACACTGGAGGGCTGTCTCTCCAATGTAGGGTTGATGTCCTTGACGTGCCCACAGTGGTCCTCTACCACCATCACCTCTGCTCATGTTGCTACTCCGTTCAGTTCAGTTCAGTCTCTCAGTCGCGTCCAGCTCTTTGTGACCGCGTGGACCACAGCATGTGCCAGGCTTCCCTGTCCATCACCAGCTCCCAGAGCTTGCTCAAACTCATGTTCATAGAGTCGGTGATGCCATCCAATCATCTCATCCTCTGTCATCCCCTTCTCCTGCCTTCAATCTTTCCCAGATTCAGAGTCTTTTCCAATGAGTCCATTATTTGCATCAGGTCGCCAAAGTAATGGAGTTTCAGCTTCAGCATCGGACCCTCCAGTCAATATTCAGGACTAATTTCCTTTAGGATAGACTGGTTTGATGCCTTTGCAGTCCAAGGGACTCTCAAGAGTCTTCAGCACCACAGTTCAAAAGCATCAGTTCTTTGGAGCTCAGTCTTCTTGGTCCAACTCTCACATCCGTACATGACTACTGGAAAAACCATAGCTTTGACTAGACAGATCTTTGTGGGCAAAGTAATGTCTCTGCTTTTCTATATACTGTCTAGGTTGGTCATAACTTTTCCTTCAAGTAGCAAGTGTCTTAATCTCAGGACACAGGAGCGCAGGGTTGGTAAGTGGCCGGAAGATATGGAACCAGACTTCCTAGCAGTAAAATTCCATGGGAGAATCAAATACAAAATAACTCAGATAGCTACTAACAGTGAAGACCAATTTATCATTCATCTCATATCATAATCAGAGCAATAGAAATATAGATCTGAGAGGATGTCTCATGGCAGCATCAAAGGGTCGACCACAAACTAGGAAGTGAGCTGGAAGCTACCTAACTTAAACTGAATTTCAGCTATGGAAGTGATCAAAGAAAATTTATGCATTCTGTATTGAGGAGAAGAGAAATTCAGGATAAAAATGGCAAATACTGAGTCTAAACACATTTTTTGAGGTTGTAGGGCCAGAGTGGAAAGCACATACCACAGAAATACAAATAAACATTAGTTCTGTGTCAACATGTTCTGGGTTCCTAACAGTTTAGGATCATCTGAGTGTGCTTTGAAGCAATTCGTGTCTCCAATCCTTACAACCCTGCTTATCCACAAGTTTGAGTTTTAAGCAGTAGATTCAAAACACACAATGATTATCAAGTCAAAAAAATCAGAACCTGAGTGACTACGTTCTGTCCATTCTCTCTGACCACTTGTAATCGTTGGTGCTTAAAATGTAAGTGAGCAAAGCACGATTCTGAAAGGGGTAGTGTTTTGGTAATGACCAGTGTACACAGTTAAGTTCACTACGCAATATTTCACTGAAATCAAATCTTTGAAATGTATACTCTTTAAATTGATTTAAAACAAGAGTGAATACAGAAAACGATTTCTTGATTTAAGAGTTCCTCATTGACAGATGCACGCAGCTATATATAACACAGACAACAGGGATTTACTATATAGTACAGAGAACTATATTTAGCATCTTGTAATAAACTATAATAGAAAAGAATTTTTTTAAACTATAGATATTTACATATATATAACAAATATTTTGCTGTATGCTTGCAACTAACCCAATATTGTAAATCAATGATACTTTAATAACAAAAGGAAATGGGTGCTAATTGTTACATGATTACTAACAACAATTTTGCTATTTAGGGGTATCATGTGCTGTCACGCTCAACCGCTGAGTCATACCCAACTCTCTGTGACCCTTTGGACTATAACCTACCAGGCTCCTCTCCCCATGGGAGGTTTTAGGCAAGAATACTAAAGTGGGTTGCCATTTCCTTTTCTGGCAGACCTTCCCAACCCAGAGATGGAACCCACGTCTCCTGGGTCTCCTGCATTGGCAGGCACATTCTTTACTGCTGAGCCATCAGGGAAACCACCAGTACACAACCACCTCCATGCACAACAATTTTGCTGTATGGAGGCCATGAGAAAACCGATCTACTTTGGGCAGTCAGCACACCCTCTGCACCTCTGCATTTGCTGAGCCCAATTCAGGAACATTCTTCCCTGGCTAGCCCCAGGGCATGGATCCTCGCACTTCTTCAGTCCTCTGCCCAAATGCCACCTTATCCAAGAAGTCTTCCATGATTGTTACCCACATCTGTCGGTTTGGGGCTTCCTAGCCAGATGTACATGTCTTCATTTCCGCAGCCACCTGTTCTGTCCTGGTTCCTCTTCTCCAGGAACTCCCAGCTCCTCGGGACAGTCAAGGCTTTGTTTCAGTCACACGCTGATTTTTAGCACCCAGAACAATGTCTAACCTGCCCCCACCCAGGCACTTGGTAATTACTCATTGAAGAAAAAATAGTAACTGGGTGATTGCAGGATCACGTGGTTCATGCTTTACTCCCTGTCTCGGAATTGCCACAAAGGTGGCAACCTTTATTCAGGAAAATTGCTTACTCTGTATACTCAAGGGCAACAGCCTGCATCTGTAGTCTGCATCGCGAGCTCGGTGCTGCACGGAGAGAGGGTGTAGGTGATGCTCAGGAAATAGGACCCCAGTGCTCACTGGCTGCATCTACTGCCCCATCATGGCTTGACACCTGAGACTTCCTTCTTCACCCAACCCTCCCTCACCCTTTCCTTTGCATCTTTAAAGGAAACCAAAAGCACTGTCTAGTAAGCATACACAAAGCTTGGGCACATTTCAGGGTCCCAGCTAGACAAAGCATTCAAGACCAGAAGGAAAATGGCAGAAGGGATAGATAGTTTGGGAAGGTCATGTACACACTGCTATCTTCCAAACGGATAACTAACAAGGACCTATTATATAGCATGTGGAACTCTACTCAATGTTATGTGCCAGCCTGGATGGGAGAGGAGTTTGGGGGAGAACAGATACATGTAGATGTATGGCTTAATCCCTTTGCTGGTCACCTGAAACTAATGCAGCATTGTTAGTTTGCTATTTAAAAAAAGTTAAAGTCGATCAGTCATGTCCGACTCTGAGACCCCATGGACTGCAACCTGCCAGGCTCCTCTGTCCATGGAATTCTCCAGGCAAGAATACTGGAGCGGGTAGCCATTCCCTTCTCCAGGGGATCTTCCCAAACCAGGAACTGAATTCAGATGTCCTGAATGACAGGCAGATTCTTTACTGTCTAAGCCACCAGGAAAGCTTATTAATTGGCTATACCCCAATACAATATAAACATTTAAAGTTTGAAAAGAAAAAAAAAAAAAAAAGGTGGCTAAGCAACTGAACACCATGTGATGGGACATGAGACTAGGGGAGCCTGTGGCCAGAGGTGGAGCAATGTGGCTCTGGGCTGGTGCCTCCCTCACCCCAGCCTTTGCCCAGCAATAGCAGGGGATGGGGTACCCCCTTGCTTTGCTCCCAAGAGTGACGCAACTTCTACCACTCGAAGTTCTAAGTGGCAGCACCCACTCCTCTGAAAGCAAGTAAGGAAAGAATAAACTGGTATCTGGACTTTCTATTCTATTTGTCTTGGATCTGTTTGGCCACCAGCTTTGTACTGTTGAAATGATTTCAGACTTAAAATATGCACTCAAGAAATCTAACAATACAAGCTTTTGCTTGCTAATGTACTTTTTTCCTGGGCGAATTTTACTTGTCCTTCCCAAATAAATTCTTCCAAATCAATATTGGAAATACCATCCCAACTTCAGAAACCTCCCAATTGCAAGGCTGACTGGAATGGTGTCAAATGTGATTCGTTGGAGGAGAAGTGACCTCTTTCGCCCTGGGAGATGCCGTGGGTTGCTCCTCTGACAGCAGCTCCTGCTGTGTCCAGAGCCGACTCACCAGCTGCTGGCAGGAAGAGACGTGTGAAAGGGAGGCAACATCAGCCCCTACACAACAGGCCCACTGTCCCTGTCCCGCTCCTCTGCAAGCCCGCACAGCTTTCTGCAGGCCCTGGCTTCCCCACCCCCATCTCTGCAGGAGGCAGAGATAAGCTCTTCCCTGGACATCTCCCTGGTCACTGTGGCCAGTCTAAGTCATGCCGGCTACACCGGGCTTCCTTCTTTGCCACACTGGGCCTCTGCTCCAGGGGGCCCTTGCTTCTCTCTTGACTCGACTCCCCTTCTTGCTCAGAGCTCTTAGCTCCCTTTGGCCCATTCAACACTTTTCCATCCCTTCCTCTTCACGTGCACTAGGTCATTCACAAGAATTAACATATACGGTCCCCAACATTAAAAGCTCCTTATCTTGAGAAGGTGCCTTCCAAGGACCCTTCAAAAGTGTCCTTGGACATGGGCCCCAGACTCACGAGGAAAAGAGCCCCAAACCGGCCACAGAACACCTCAACCCCATGCTAGAGCAAAAGCCAGGCATCCCTCCTTCTGACTTGTCCCTCCTGGATGAAACAGACCTTCTGTCTTCCCACCTCCTCCCTTTCACACAGGTCCATCTCTCACCCTCTCAGCTGAATGTCACCCGAAAGCCCCTTGGCTAGAATCCTTCAGGTTCTTCAGTCTCTTGAGAGGAACATGTAGCTGAGAAAATGTCTTTCTCAGGATGTGACCTTTGTTCCATCTCCCTGTGAGCAACTTTCTCACCAACGAATGCTTCTTTCTCCCTCAATGTTCTCAAAATCGACATACAATAGCACTCAGAGCACACCATTCGGAAACTGCAGGCAGCGGCTGGGGGGTCACCAAGGTTCCCAGTGACCCTATGACATCATCAACAACATCAGACGGTCCACGTGTTTCTGACCAAACAGAGGAATTGCACCAGCGGCGGATGCCTCACTGTCCAGCCCAAGGAGATGGGTCTTCTGCCCTGAACAGGGCCATTCCCAGACTCATTCATTTCTAGCACTCAGCTCATTTCACTGTGCGTGTGAAATAAAGGTGTCTCTGCAAACCGGCAGAAGAGTTCTGGTTCCAGTTGCACACACTTCTTTACAGGTGAGGGAATCAGGGGCAGTCTGGCAGGGCTTTCCTCGGGGGCCTCTCGTCTTTGGCGAGTCTTTCAGTTCACCCAACATTTGCTGATGGTCTCCTTGATGGAAGTCACATTCCTGAGCCCCCAGGGTAAAAAGCATGTCTGCCTTTCTGCTTCTGGAGCTTAATGGGAGCTTGGTGAAGAGAAGCATTAACTGTGACCATCCCTCAGGAAGGGTTCTCTAGAGCCTCTCTAGGGATGGTGTTTACTGAACACTGAAATATGTCACCAATGCTCACACGCTGTTTCTCCACTTTTCAGCTTTACAGCAACATGAAATCCTCTCCCTCCACATGTAAGCCACAGTCAGCCATCTCATATCCAGAGATTATCAACTTTCTCTCTCTGGAGCAATCTCACCTCCTCACCCTGCTCTTCATGACTCCAAGCTCATTTCTCTACAACATGACCTTCGCCACTGCCCCTCCCAGAAAAACTGCCCGGTATTACAGCCATGTTCTACAGGGAAAGCAAGTTTAATGAATAGAAAAAGGGAGGGGAATTTATCAGTCAGTTCTTCCCTCGTGGACTCTGTCTGCCCATCTGTCTGGGGTTGACAGAATTCTCTCATATCATTTCCTGTCACCCACACACCAGCTCTGTGTGGTTGGCTGCAGAAGTTGGATTATCCTCATTTTATAAAAGTAGAAGTCAGTGCTCACAGAGGTGCCAATGATCACCTAATTGGGACAGGAAATCACTTTCTTCCCAGAGGGTTCTCCCCACCTCCCAAACAGCCACACCCTAGCCTTTGGATGGCCAATAATTGGCTTCACATCACAAGGAAGATTTCCAGGGCCTAAAGTTAGGCTGTAACCTTCATCCTACTTATTCCTATTAGGATTTTTTTTCTCCTTCATAGCGTTAATCATTTTGTAATTATTTTTAACTTTTTTTTTTTTTTGCCCATCTCCCCAGCTGTCATCAGCTCTGTTAGTGCAAGTACCATGCCTCTCTCTTGATGCTGGTTATATCTCAGCCCCCAGCGCTGGTCCCAGTAATTGTAGCCCAGTAATTGAGGTCTTCTGACTCCTAACGCTGTATCCCTCCCTACTCTAATATGCGTGCTTTGGAAAAGAAGACAAAATTCTTCATGAAATGCCAAACATGTAATCTTAAAACTAAACCTTATCAATACTATTCAATCTAAACTTGGAACACCTACTCTTTGAGCGGCGTGGGGGTCACATCAATAGGAAATGCGGCTTGTATCCAGAGAGTCCATAAATTTCATGTAAACAGACAAGGGCTCAGGCGAGGCATTGCAAGTTTTTCAAGGAAGAGGAAAGGACCAGTCTAGGATCACCATTTTCCAATTGGAGACTCTGAGAGCTGGAGGTACAGCATGACCTACCCGGACCCTTGGGAGAACCACCTTAGAAGTGTCCCTTTGAGGTCATGGCAGCCTCCTCTGGGGCCCAGGCCGAGTCTTGTCCCCCCTCCCCCCACAAATCGATTTCTTTGTCTTCCCCCAACATCTTGCCTTGAGGGGATGAGGAACCTACAGCCCCAGGAGGGTCTGGAAACGCTCCTTGTTCTCCATCCTCCCTCCTCCCTCGCTGTTCCCATCTCCTTCTGAGGCCACGGCCTGTGGCAGGCACCCTGGCAGGACTTCCTCACCTCCCATGTGGTGCGGTTCCATTTGTGGGGTGTCTGGAAGGTCCGGGTGCAAAAAGGCAGCCAGACCTAATGCTCTGGACGGGGGCCTGCCTGCCCTGAGCTGTGGTGCGCATGCCCCAGGGGCTGGTGAAAGTGATCTGAGGAAGCTGCCTCCGTTTGCCAGGGTGGTCTTGACTTGTGACCTGCTCTGACCCCGCTGGGCCTTCTCAGCCTGTCTCTCCATGGTCCCTTTTCTCTGGATCCCACGGATCCAGCCCTACCAAGGCATGGGGTTGTGGGAGGGAGAGGGACAGAGAGCCTGGGTGGGTTTCAGAGACTTCTCTTCAAGCCCAGTCCTGTATTCACCCTGACCTGTTTGCTTCAGGAATCTTGAGACCTCAAGTAGAGAATATTCAGTCTTCTCTTCCCCTCTGACTGTTCCTTACCCTTTTACAGGGACAAGCTCCTTCTGCTTCTCACTTCTCTGAGAAGCACAGCTACTCTGCAAGAAGAAAAGAGCTGGCATTTCCTAGAGGCTGGTCAGAATTGGCTTTGTTCTCCCTCCCGACCACTCTCCCCAAATGAAGCTTCTTAATCCCAACAACCTCTCTGAAGAGCCTGCCCTTCTCCTCTACCCTGGCGTCATTTCCTTTCTTTATAATGTCCCCAGACTCACAGTCTGTGGAGCTGTGACAGAGAGAAAATGCTGCCACCCAGCCTTAAACTTCGGTCAGCTTCTGTGTGCCTCTGGCCGCCACCATCAGAACCATCAAGAGATCTTGCTGCTCAAGATCTAACGGAGTTTGCCAGAGCCCCTTAGCTCTCCTGGGCTCAGAGTGCCTCCCTGCCTTCCCAGAGGATGTCAGCAGGATTTCCTACTCTTCTCCCTCTGTCTCACGTTCTGGATGAAGGAGACGTGTTTGTGACAAAACCATCTTCCAGGGTGAATAGTTGTGGAGAGCTGCAAAGATCCTCTTTTTCCTGCAGCGCCCCCTCCTCCGGCCGTTCCTCTCAGCCTCTTTGGAGAGCTCTTCCTTTGCTCCCCTAATGCCCCTGCACTTTTCTGTCTTTCATCTTGGTAAGCTCACCCTCGGCCATGGAGAAAGTACCTATAAACACATCATTCAGATTTCTACCCAGGGGTCTGATCTCTCCCATTAGTTTCATACCCGAATGAGACCCTTCCTTCCAAAGGCACCTCAGCCCAATACACCTCAGGCCTCACTGCACAGTCCTCTCCCTCCAGTGAGCTCTCCTCCAGGGTTTGCTCACTGTTGGGTGACCCATGCTCCCCAGCCCCATGTGAGATCCACCATCCCCTTTGCCATTTTCCTCCCACCGGTAACACTTCCATCCTTTCCTTCCCAGGGCCCTCTAGTCCTAGCTACCAGCCTTGCCCACTGGGCCTTGTGACTGATCTCCATTCCTGCCTTCTTCTAACTTGTATTCCACATAACTCATGTCTTTTAAAAAAATATATGATCATTTCTCTCCTCTGCTTATCCTTCAATGACTCCCTAAGGCTTCTAAAACTAAAGTTCTAGACCTGGTTTATGAGTGCTCATTATTAGCTCCTCAGCATCCTTCCCCGGCCTCCACTCATACCGTGAACTCACACAGCTCCCTCCAGCCAGGCGCCCCTCACACCCTACTGCTGTCACACAGGTGTCCCTAGACTGGGAATTCTCTCAAGGACCAATGTCCACTTCTGTCTGCCTGACACTTTTTGTATCGCCAATACCTGGCTAAGGCCTGGCACATAGGTATCCAGTAGCTATTAGGTGAATAAACAGATGGATGGATGAATGAATGAATGAGGAAAGAACAAACTAGGGCCTGGCTCCAAGAGTATAACAGTGGCCAGCGAAAGCCCTGGGCCCAAAGCCAGCTCTGGTTGGAGGGGCCTCTGGCTTCCCAGGGACAAAATATTAGGGCTTTTTTAAAGATACCGTCAGAGCAGAGACAGAGCCCTAACTTAACCACTTGAGTCAGGAGCCCAGAAGAGAACAGTGGTGAGGAGAGAGAGCCTTAGTTCCTAAGGCTCAGAGCTGAGCTCCTTTGCGACCCCACAGGAGGCTACTGCGTCCACACCTTTGCATCGTCTTAGAACCCCAGGACAGGCCTGGCTTCCTCCTCTTTCTCCTCCGCCTCCTCCAAGGCCTGGCTCCATCCTGAGAGTGGAGAAGCAGGAGCAGTCTTGGGGCAGGACTGCTGAGATGCTTTCAGGCAGTGGCCTGCAGCGAAGATCAGAGTAGCCTGCAGGGCTGGGTCACGTGAAGCGTGACCAAAGGAAGTCCTTTGGGGCCCCCACTTCCCCGCAGCTGGGCCTGTCAGTGAACCCACAAGAGGGTTCTCCTCAGCCAAGGCAGGAGGTTGTGAAACTGCAACAGAGGGGCCAAGCAGGTGGCCCTGAGTGCCTGGAAAACCTGAGCAAGGCTTAGCAAACCCAGTCGCCATGCTCGGCAGTGTGGTGACACCACATGTGGTGACATCTCAGCCTTCCCAGAAGCTGAGCGCCTTGGGCCCTGTTCCTGAGGTCTTGACGTCCACCCAGCAGAACAGGGCACCACCCTCTGAGAATTTTAAGGAGAGAACATTCTGATGGCAGTTGAAGGCAACAGTTGACACCAAGGCTCAGAGCAGGGCGGGGTTCACAACCTAGGGAAAGGGCATAGACACTTTTCAAAGGATCTCAGAGAAGAAGAGGTCCCTTGCAGATGGGGCTAGAAAAGGTTCCCAGAGATAGAAGAGAGAGTGAGAATGCAGACAGAGGGGTCTGCAAGAATCTAAGAAGAGCTGCAGGCCCAGGGCAACTGAGGGAGTAAGGACCCCCAAATGGCCACTGGGCCAGCAGGGAAATTGATCACTTGGGGCTCTGCTTAGGGGCCTGCCCTGGAGGAAAGCCCTCCCAGACTCTGCTCAACAGTCAAGAGTCATGGCTCCTTCTGTCTCAGAGCTTGTGCTTCACAAAGGGTGTTCACCGTGAATCCAGGACAACATCAATTCCAGACGCATCCTCTCTGTGGGCACAAACCAACATCAAGTGTCAAATACTAAACCTATTAATTCAGCCATTCATTCATTCAACAAATACTTATTGAGCACCTACTGTGTCGTGGAGGTTAGGAATATAATCGTGAACAGAAGAAGGATGAAGAGATGACCGAGTAACTCTAAAATCCTTCTCTGTGATGACAGGGGCTTTAAAGGGGCTGTACCTGGCACTGTGAGCATGTAAAGCCCTGATTTAGGTATAGGGCTTTGCTAAGAATGATGGAGCTGGAAAATGAAAGAGGAGTGAGAATTACCTACTTGGAATGGATAGGCTAGTGAGGACAATGATTTTCTAGGTAGAAGGAAGTACAAGAGCAATGCCTAAGGGCAGGGAAGAATTTGTTAGGTTTAACAACAGGCCCGGGGTCAGGAGCTCAGAGACACCTAGGAGGAATGAGGCTAGGGAGGCAGGTACACATCAAAGCACGCATGCTCTTGGAGGTCATGGTCAGTGTTTGTTTTTGGAGCTCATGTTGAATTGTTCTGGTCTTGATGATAAGGGCAAAAGTGCAGGCGGCCAGCCAATGGTGAGACCACCAGCCACAGTCAAATAAAGGTTAGGAAGTGTCTGATGTACACTTTGTAAGAGAAGATGAGCTTGTATGTTATTCATAGATGATACCAAGCCACAGGAGGGTTTGGGCACCGTAATTCATTACTGTTAAGGAATCTCCTCTTTCCATTGGCATCGAGCAAAACAAAAAGTCAGGCCTCTTAGGCATAAAAGTTTACCAAAGTCATGGTTTCAGCGATGACAGAGGGACCTTGGCATAGTTTTGTTGAGTCTATGTGCACATGCGTGCATAATTCTCCAAACGAAATCTATATATTGAGATGGGAGACGTAGATTGCTATCTTGTTTTGCAAATGGAAAACTAAGACTTAGGATAATTAAATGGCTTCTCAAAAGCCACAAAGGGAGAAGGAGATAGAATGCAAACAGGAAACTATCTTGTAGTTCATCTCCCAATATGCTTTCTCTAAATACCATGGGCCCCACAAGGCTTGGAACTGACATTTGAAAAGATAAAGTAAAATAAAGATGAATTTACTCCCCAAAAGGCATCCTATATGCTTGTGAAACCAGTCGATGATATATTAACTGAATTTCACTCTGTAAGTTTACAAATAAAGATGTTAAATACTAGATCATTTACTCATCTCCAAACTGAAGGGGTTTGCTGAAAGCAAAGAAATTCTCAAAATCATCACACACACAAAAAAAAAAAAAAGAAAAAGGAAGTAGGAATAACTGGAGACGTAATGAAGTAAATGATGACGATGGAAACTCATCCAAATACTATTTGGATGTGTGATACTAAATTAACATTTCCACTTGGCCATTTAGAACTTGGAAAATCCTGGTGAAATTCACCTGGAAGACAGAGATGCCTCCCCTAGCACAGAGTGGACACCCTGAGAGCAAAGCAAGCAACAAGACTGCCACCATGAAAACAGCATTTGAACGGATTAGAGATCGGAGGGAATGGACACTGGTTTGGAAAAGAGAATCTGAGAAAGGCAGACATGGCCGGGTGTGGATGAGAACATCAGTCCTTGAGGACGTCTGCCCCTTGTCATCCTGCTCGCTTCTATTTACCAGGTGGCTCAGACATCATAAAAATCCTTCCCACCCTACCACCTGCCAGAGCATCTCAGGATAGGCGCTCCAGTGGCCCCCTGCCCCAGCCCCTCATATGATCATGCCCATCACAGTAAGCTTCTGACGGCCTCACCTCACTGACCCACAAATCGAACCAGTTGCACCTGGCTCTTCTTCCCCTAAGCACTAGGCTCACCGTCTCCAGCTTACATACACCAGAAGCTTCCACATACTAAGAAAGCAGACCACTTGAGACACAGTGAGTCCACGAACAGCTGAATTCTGAGGTCCCCTAAAGCAACCGGAGGGATGCATAGCCCATCCCAGTCCAGGCCCTGTGCACGCATTCATGGGCTAGGCTCTCAGCCCCAGAAACTGGGAGCCAGAGAACCCAGAGGCTGGAAAAGGCTTAGTTCTTCCCATGAGAGGACCGCAGTGCTCTGTTCCTCTGTCCCATCTCCTTCCCAAATTAGGACTGGCCCCACTCTGCGTTACTCCAAAATGAGCTGGACTCAGCTGTGATGCTCAGGATGACACTGTCCCCCAAGCTTCCTTAAAGGGATATGGAATCTCAGCTGATTCAAGAAGCCCTTCTGCATGGGCTGCATTGCCCCAGGAGCTGCTGGCGGCCGGCTCCTGTGTGGCTTCTTGGGGGAGGCTCGGCTCCCAGCATGGGGTCTAGAGGCCAGGACGGATGCGGACAGGACTCGGCACGTCCCTCTCCACGGCTCTCTTCCCTGCAGCTTCCTGCTCTGTCCCTGCTCTCCCCATCATTTACAAAATTAAGGGGTGAATCACATCTGAGCCTGCAGTGCCCGGCAACTCTGGTGGGAGGGGGGCAAATGCGGAGAAATGGGAGTGAGGTGGAGGAAGCCAGGTTCAGAGACTGCTTCTGGGGGAAGGGGCTGCTGTCCCCAGCATCCTGGGATAACGGCCTGGTGGCAGCACAGCCCAGGCAGGCTGGGGTACCAGCTTCTGCCCACCTGCCTCCAGAAATAGGACCCCATCTTTCAGATTTCAACCCCTTTTTTCCACCCAGGAAACACTTTTCATAACACAGACCATCCCTGACCGTAAGAATCCTGCAGGTTGTCACCCATGCCCTGAATGGCCAGGGTCTTTTCTATCTCCCTGCCTCCTTGGGGGCCCTTTGAGCATCTTTCCTCCAGTGAGGGCACCCCAGAAACCTTCCTCTGAAGCTGCATGCTCCATTCCTCCCTTCTCCTACTCCTTTTGGGGTGAGTCTCTCCCCAGCCTTTCATCTCCTCCACTTCCCCCCACTCTCTTTCATATGCTGTGAAAGGGCTGAAGTTGGCCCCACTCACCACCCCTATGCTTGGGGTGAATCCTTGACCTGCGTTCACGCCCCTCCCAGGCCACACTGCCCCCAGAAACACTCAGCTTTGATCAGGGGACCATTACCAAGGGCATTGTGATTTCCATTTCCTGCCAGAGCCCCAGACCAACCATGCTTTCTAGAAGGCTGCAGGCCCTTGCTCTTGACATCCCTCCCCCCACCACCTTCTCAATCGTCTTTCAAAACCCCTTCCTGTGTTTTCAACCCAAGACACAGCACAAATTTTAGTAATCTAATGAAGTCTCCTGTGCAACTTTTCTACATCTAAATGTTACACATTGTTCCAGATGACAAGTTGAAATGAATCCTCTGGACACTCCAGGAAAGAAAAAAAAAAAAACTTAATGCTTCATACTTTCATCTGCAAACAAGATGCCCACTTATGAGATTTTTCAGAAGTGTCTCTTGGGAATTGGCACTGCTCATCCCTTCAGTACAGGGTCTGACATTAGGAGTGGCAGGGCTGATTCGCCTTTTAAGGCTTAAACCTTAACAGGGCTTGGTTTAACAAATCAAAAACTGAAGTGCTTGTTTCCTAGGCATGCGGTATGGATTAAATACCATTTTATAAAAAGCTTGAGGACTTTCCTTTGGAAGTGTGTGGCAGGGTGGGCGGGGGGCAGGGGTTGACAAAGAATGATATCTGTAAAACTGAATCCGTGAATATTTTCACCTGCCGTCCAGAAAAACTCTGGCAAAAGTAGGCGGCAGTGTGCAGGGGGATCCCCTGCAACTAATTTCAGTGCCTCCATCTCGTGACACATCATTGCTCTCTTTTGTGCCTTGAGGGTGAAGGGAGCAAAGAGCACCCGCTCAGTCCATGAATACCGCAGCCCCGTGAACAAGGGCTCGGCCACGTCTCTCAGAGCCGATCCCCGGCATCGTTTGTCCTGATGCCAATGTCATGGCTCCCCCAGGGAGAACAGGGTCTCTGCCAGCCTTCGCCTTCGCTAGGAAGCCAGGCCTTCCTCTTCTGACTGGCTCTGGCTCTCTGGCCACCCAGCTCTGGAATGGCCTGCACAGCCAGGGCACCCTTGGGACCCAAGTCATTGACAGCCCTGCTTTTTGTCCGTTGAAGGTGGGGCAGGAATGGGACAGGGGTGGTAGCGGCAAAATGAAGCGACTCCTTGAGGAGCCCCGACCTTCCCTCGCAGGGCTGCTGCACCCCACACACACACATGCCCCCACGCCTCTCTCTGCTCATGACCTGCTCTTTCCAAAGCAAAATATCATAGGGATATGGGGCCTCATGTGTCTTTTCTGTGAACTTGACTTGGTTCAGAAGGAAGCCTGAACCTTCGTGGTTAATGCGGGAGGTCTCAGCCTCCAGCATCTCGACATAGAACACTCACTGGCTGGAGCCTCCCCTCTGCCTGCTTCCAGGGCGAGTTCTGCGCAGGTGCTTTCAATCGATTCACAAAGATGTGCCCGAAGCGGGCAGCCCAAGCGGCAGGTAATTGTGAGCAGACGATCTGAGCTCAGCCCAAGGCCTCTGGGGCCGAACCCCCGGGGGAGACATTGCTGCCTTCGGATTCTGGATCCTCTAGAGACAGGCACCTGCCGGGGCCTTTCTAGAAGAAAACTCAAGCTGCTTCCCACCCCCCGCCCCATCCCCAAACAACAGCAGAGCTCTCTGCCAGACAGGTGTCTCATTTTTTACAGCCGGCAGGGCCCAAGTCTCTCAAGCTCTCCAGCCCCGATGACACGTGTCTGAAGCTTCCCTTGTCTGTCCTCTTGGTCTGAAGGTAGGAAAGTGATGAAGCCAGGGGTGTCAGCGAGAGAGCTTGAGAAAGAAGGAACTCTCCAGCCCTGGTCCCCTTTACATAATGTCTAGGGCCTAGGGTGCCAAACATCCTGGGCTGGGTTTGGAAATTGTAGCTTCTGACCAGGATCCCTGAGAGGAAAAAGAAAAAGGAAAATCACAGACTCTGTGCGTCTCTTTTCCTCTCATGTAAATTACAGGGTTAGGGGGCATCCCAATCATCTCTGGATCACCCCTACAACCCAACACCCAGACTGTGGGAGCATCCGAGTGGGGACTCAGCCTGGCCCCCTCCTTTCCACGTGGCAGAGACTGTGCCCCACAGTCAAGGCCAAGGCCGCTCTTCACATTAAAACTATTAATGCTCTGCAGCAAGAAGCCGGAGCTTCAAACCCCAAACCTGTGGAATTTTGTATTCCACCAACATGTATTGAGTACTCCTTACGGGGCCAGGTACAGGAATGATGGGAACTGGATCTGAGCATGGTCCCTGCCCTCCAGGAATTCACGGTCTAAAAGAAGAAACAAACAAAACAGGAGTATCTAAGGAAAACCTCTCCATCTCTCGGAGGTTGACTCAACCCTGTTAGCAACAGCCCCCACCATGAATTAATTCAGCAGGGAACCAAGAGGACTTGTAATCCCAGGGATGTGTATAAGAGACAGATGCGGGAGGTCTCAGCCTCCAGCATCTCGACATAGAACACTCACTGGCTGGAGCCTCCCCTCTGCCTGCTTCCAGGGCGAGTTCTGTGCAGGTGCTTTCAATCGATTCACAAAGATGTGCCCGAAGCGGGCAGCCCAAGCGGCAGGTAATTGTGAGACAGGGTTGGGGTGGGGCTGGGTGGGAGGTGGGGGTGGGAAGGAGAAGGGGGACAGGGAGAGAAATTTAGGAGAAAGCATCCTTTGCATAAATCTCTATTTGCGATGAGCTACATCGAGGTGTCTGCTCAAGGCTGAAAGTCTGGGCCAATTAGGATATTTCAGAGATAGATCACTGAGATTTAGTAGCGAGAGCTCTGTGAATAGGACTCAGTCCCCTTTCATCCTCCTTAAGGCATGAAACAGTTCCCAATCAGCAGTTGCCTCTATGTGCCACAGAGAGGAAGTTTGAGCAATGCAGGTTTGGTTGGAACCAGCTCATTAAAGCACTGTTATGACTGACTGCAGCCTGTTGGAATGAGGACAAGGTTTTTCTGCAGAAAAGTATAGACTGTATCCCCAGCTCTGAAAATGGGGTTCAGGAAGCAAATTCACATACTAGGAAGATGTGAGCTTCATTAAAGTTCAGGCAAAGGATTTCATTGCTTCCTCTGGATTAAAACCTTCAGATGCCAGCTCCAAGTGATTCTGACACGCGAGTGGTGGTTTCTGCTGGCCTTTTAAGGATGCCCTCCCCTCAGGGTGGGAGTCAGGGAGCTGAAGACTCCTTAGTGTTTATCATGGTTGTGTTTGTTTTTGCTTTTAATTTAGATGGAGACTTTCAGTGAAGGTATTGCAGGTTTGAAGGTTACGTCAGACTCCTGAAGATAGAACCAGAAAGTTCAGAGGCCTGCCCGCCCAACCCTCTTCCCCCCGGGGTACAGTGGAGGCTCTCTCTCCTAGTCTCTGCCTTTCCAAATGCTACCTGAGGGCTTCCCTCTGATCCATCTGCTCCATCTTAACCCTCCAAGAAACTCCATACGGTTGTTTCCTCACTGGGACACAGATATTGGTTTCCAGTTTCCCCCTGGGATGTTGTCCACTTAGAGCTTTTGCCCAGGTCATTGTCCTGGCTGCCTTGTCACATTTTCCTTGGATTCTTCTTCCCTCAACTCTGCTCCTCAGTCCAGTTTCCCAACAACCAGAGGCATGGCGTGGTGCCCCCAGTACTAGCTAAATCTCTCTCACCTCCGCCCTTGGCACAGCCTGGGCACCCACCCCCAAGCAGGGGGCCTTTCCCTTCTCCCCACCACCCTTCTCAGCAAAGAGCAAACAAGAGAAGAGGGAAGTATGGGATGTCACCCCCAAGCATGGGGTGGAGTCTCAAGAGTTGGTCTGCTGAAACGCGTAAGGTGCCTGCTTCTGGGAGCCACCTGCTTCCCTGTCTTCATTTCCAAACACTGAAAAATGGTGCTCACAAGCCCCTCTTTGCCCCAACCTCTTGACTCTGCAACCTGGCCCTGGCCCGGCTATCCTGTGTGCCCGGCCAGCCCCCACACCCGAAGCCTCTCCTTGCTCAGCAACATCAACATTGGGAAAGTGTCTCTCTAGCCATCCAAGTGAAGACTTCCTGCCGGCCCCTTCTGCACACGAGTCTTGCACACATTTGTGCCTCCTTCTCCTAGAACAAAAAGGCAATTAGATAGTCCCCTGGGAGACACCATTGCCTTCTCTTGGCAACACGGAGTGGTGGGGTCAAGTAACCATGGGCTGATGACCCTTGTCTGATGAAACTGGGTCTTCCCAGACAGACACTCTCCCCCGGGGGGGTCTGGAAGGGGAAGCACCCAGTTCTGCCAGCCCTGGGGCATAGAGAGCATTCAGTATGCTGGAGAGAATCCTGAGGCTCCCGGGGAGGAGGACTGGGAGGGGGCGGCTCAGGGATGTAAAAAGGAAAACAAAGCTGGCCAGAAAGGGGCTCCTGAAAAGGGGGCTTCCCCTAATGCAGAAAGGGATGTTATCACAAAACAGAGAACAGAACCGGGAACACAGCCCCCACCTCTGCCACCCTGGGCTGCAGGGCTTTTCTGCGGCCCTCTGACGTCCGCCCAGGACGTCAGCTCTCTTCTAAATGGAGGATCCAGCCCTTACTCACAGCAGCTCTTTCCTTCCTGGGTGGTGTCTCCACGGTGTACAGCAGTTTCTGGCTATAATCTCTTGTCCCCTCAAATCTGATTGTCCAGTGAGAGGCTCTGGGCACCTGCAGCCACCAGACAGATTCCTGACGCCCCTAGGGTCCAAAGTCCACCCAGTTCTCAGCAGAACAGGAGCTCCGAAGTCAGGAACGTTGCCTTACCTGGCAGAAGCAGGAAGGGAATTCAGAGATGGGAGTTCACTGGTGGTGCTGATAGAGGCCAAGCCATCTCGGAGACTGCCCAGTGGCCCGCCCGTTAGTAAGGACTGCTGCGCTGAGGGGCAGCCGGCATTCCTAGCTGGGACCCTGAGCAGGGAGGAGCCAAGAAGTGCCTGAGAAGGCACTGCTGGAGAGAAATCAAGGAGCCTGAGGCGACAGGAAAGGGTTTAAAGACTTGGCCCATGGGAGGAAGACTGCTGCTGCTGCTAAGTCGCTTCAGTCCTGTCCGACTCTGTGCGACCCCACAGACGGCAGCCCACCAGGCTCCGCCGTCCCTGGGACTCTCCAGGCAAGAACGCTGGAGTGGGTTGCCGCTTCCTTCTCCAGGGAAGACTAGGTGGTCTCTGATCATTGCAGGCAGAGGTAGCGAAGGGGAAACCAGTGTGGGCAGTCACATGGGCAGAGACCAGGGGAAGACAGGAGGCCAGGCTGACTTGAGAGGATGCCTGAGAACTTTCTGGAAAAGAAGGCAACGGAAGGAAAATGGGAGGTGTAAGAGGACTTAGTCCTTCTTCCTTCGGAGAGGGCAAAGTGTTCACAGGAGGAGTGGGTTTTAGGTTTGGAAGCTCCGTTCTGCACCAACTGATGAACTATAAGGCTGCAGTCTGTACTTCAGCTTCCTCTTCTGAAAAGCAAAAGCAGTCCATAAGTTCCGGGAATGAGAAAAAGATGAATCAGATGTGTCCCCTGGTTGATCTACACTGGGTTCAGTTCAGTAAGGGCTCAATGGGACCCCTTCAGGGTCCACTAGCTTCCCCCTCAACTGTAGTGAGTCTCTCCTCCACTCGCTCATTACGTGCAGTGGTTCTCCCAAAGCCCCTGCTTTCATCTGCCTCGGGGCTCTCCCCAGCTCCCCTCCTAGCTGGACCAGGCAGTGGGGGGCCCATGCTATGGACCGTCCTGACCACAGCCAGGGATCTGTGGGCAGGCCCGCAACAGGGCCCCCACTGGCATATACACAGAAGTGTTGCCTTGATCACTCTGGGTGCCATGTGAGGCCAGAATTCACAAAAAATTGAGCCAGGTAGGGCGGAAGAATGTGAAAAAAAAATTAGCCTTCAAAGGCAAATAGTTTTCCCTGTAAATTTTTTTAAGAGGGAAAAAAACTCATCTTTTTCTAGATTTCATAAACAGAAAAGTATGGGAAAGGTACCCCCACAGAAATGTGTGTTTGAGAGGTGCTGTGAGGTTACCAGCGGAGGTAAATTTGACTTCCAGCAGCCCCCTCAGAGCTCAGAGAAGCTCTGTGGTTTAAAATTAAAAAAACACACAACAATAAAATATGCTCTTGATACAGGAGCTCTGTATCAAGAGACAAAAATAATCAGAAGAGAAACTGGCTCTTCCTTTCTTCTCATTGCTCACTCATCCCTTTCTTGGCGGGCTGAATCACAGTGTCCTGGTAGGAGGGGACATTTCAAGTTCCATAGAGCCTGCGCCAAGGCTCGAGAACTTCAGTCAATCACAGTGGGACCCTCAGTCCACAGGCAGGTCCTCCCAGAGACCCTGACTGGGCAGAGTGAACACTTTGCCCTTCTGACCAGGCCACGCTCGGGCCCACCGGGCAGGTCCTGAAATTTCATCCACGCAGGCTAGCATGTCCGCCTCCCCTGCTAGACTATGAGCTCCTCGAGGGCAGGGATGGTGGGGCCCCTTTGCAATCAGGGAACACACTTGTTTGCCGACGATTGACTTGTAGATGACTCTAACAGTATCCGTGATGTATTTTAATTAGATACTTGACTTTGGTAAACAGTAGGCAGTGATATCATAACCAGAGCTGAAGGACACGGAAGGTGCAAACCATGAGTTTATTTGAAGGGGAAAGGAGCAGCCGCTGAGTTTGATATGCCAACTGAAAGTGTCCAGTCTGGTGTAAAGCACCTGGAGATACAGAACTTAGGGCTCAGAAAAGTGGTCAGGAGTAAGTTTGGGGAAATCACATACTGATCATGGGTATGTGATGCATCATGGGTATGTCCGAGTCGAGCCTAGGAGAGAGGAGTCACCAGAGCCCTTGACACTGGAATTCTGGGAAGTCCATCTCCCAGAGGACAAGGAGGCTGGCCTTAGAACCGCAGAAAAGCAGAGGGACAAGCAGGGGCATCATGGGGGCAAAGGAAGGAGGGAGTTTCAAGAAGGAAAGCCTGGAAATTGAAGCGGGGTCCGTAACAAAGTGGTTTTGAGAGAGACAGAGTGGGTGGAGGCAGGCCTGATGGTCACAGTCTTCCTATAGTAATAGAAAGTGTGGAAATAAATTGAAGAATGTGATATTACAAGGAGCAAGGTGGATGCAGCAGAAAGTTTTATAAGCAAAATAAGCAAACAAACAAAAACCACAGGAGCCTTAGCTAGCCCTCTGCCTGGCTATGCTTCTTTCTGTAGTGAAAGATGTTCCGCACTCTTAAGTTTTAACCAGGAGATGAGAAGCTGAGGTTCTCCAAGTCTTCCTTAAACTCCTTGTGATCATCCTCTCCTTCGAGTCTGTTGCTTATCTCATGGGAGAATGGCAAGAAAGACTAATTCCATTATGGAAAGTGTCCCCAACAGGACACGTAAGCACACAAATGCCCCATGGGGCTCTGCATCTGGCTGTGAGGGGAACAGGATGTGTAGATTCTACATGAGGCTAAAATGGAAAAGTTGCCCTCCTCAAATCGCAAGCAGAAGCTAGACACACAGAACACAAGATAACTTCCTGTACACACAAGGACCTTCTTCCTCTCCCTCCAGTCTACTCAGAGGATTGGGCAAGCAGCAATAGAGGAAATGGAAACAGCAGCAAAGCACCTGTCCTCCAGGGGTCTGCAGTCTACCTATAACTGCACTCAAATGCTCCAAAGGCCTCTTGATTTTTGGAAGCATCCAAACCAGAACTGGGGGCGGTGGGGGGGTCGAGGGGTGGGGAGCTGGGTACTGGATCTGTCAATTGCTAGCCTTGAGTAAGGAACATAAAACTCCCCGGGCCTGATTCTTGGTCAGTAAAACGGGAAGAATTCTTCACAATTTTATATGAAGAACTTGACATGGTGACTGAAGTATACACGGAAGACTTGCCTTGATCACTCTGGGCGCCATGTGAGGCCAGAATTCACACAAAATTGAGCCAGGTAGGGCGGAAGAAAGTGAAAATAAAAATTAGCCTTCAAAGGTAAATAATTTTCCCTCTAAACAAGATGCTGCTTGCGAAGTCTAACTTACTCATCCACCCATCCATCCATTCATTCACCAAATATTTGTGGAGCACCCCAAATGTTCCACACATTATGAGCACTTTAGGACCTTAGTAGCAAGCCCAGCCATCAGAGTTTTCCCATCAGATATTGGCAAATAAGTCAAGCTTCAAACCCAGGTAACTCCTATCTCCATTTTCCTTATGTGTATTGGAAATGCTGCAGAGAAAACATGATGTGAATCTCTAGAGCCATTTGTAGGGTTTATTTCTTTTTTAGTGAAATTTTTTCTTTTCAACTGCCCTGGCTTTTCACAAAGAATCTAGCATCTACAGATTGTAGAATTGCTAAGTCAAATAAAGCATCTGTCTTCATATAATGGCGTTTAGAATCATCCTTGAAACATCTCTGTGTTGAAGTTCATCACCAGAGAACCACTCTTCCCTCCTGCAGGGACCTTACTCTTCACTCTTCACAGTTTAAAGAGTGTCTGGGATGACGCCTTGGACAGATGCGAGAGAGGTCAAATTAGAAGTTTTCTTTTTGTATTGGCCAAAACCTCCTCACTTTTGAAAATGTAAATATCTATGAAGTGGGACTGGTCTGTTCTTTGTTACCTGGTCTCAGCCATCCATTTTTCTAATTGCTCTGCAAAATTCAAGCACATGTTTCTTTACCTATGGCCCTCCCTTCTCTAAGAGAAAGCCAGCAGGTAGCCCCTCCCAATCTCAGGAGAAGCTGCTGCTAAACATTCCTGCAAAGGAAAAGGGTAAAAGCCACAGAAGGTGCCCGACCTCTTGAGCCCAAACTCAGGAAATTGAGGGGCCCTCAATCGTCAACCCGCCTCATCCTGGAGCTCTGTGCACCCGGAAATCCCACCTCCTACGCAAACAGGAAAGACTTAGCTCTGGCTCCTAACTTCTCACTGGACCAGGAGTTGTAGTGATGTATTTATCAACCAGGCACCTATTTTTCTTGTTGCCGAACTGTGTCACCGATCATTGTCTGGGGCTTGGGTTCCCTCTCCAGCCCTCTGCAGGGAGCTGGCCAGAAAGGGAGGCTTAGATGCCAAATAATTGTCTTTAGAGAACTTTCTAGTGGATAAAGCACTCAGAAAAGAACTGAGACATGTTCTTTATCAGCTTGTGGGTTATACTGACGGCTACCTCTTATTACACCAGGTGATTCTCCCTGGTGTTTCTGACATGTGTTTGCTCACATCTTCAACAACCATTGCAAGCCGTGCTACTTACTGCAAGTGTGACCTGTGAATCAGCAGCATCACCACCACCCAGGAGCTCATGAGGGGTCATAGGCATCTCAGGCTGCCGCCGAGAGCCAGTGAGACCTCAACGTGACCTGTAACAAGCTGGCAGGTTCCTGTTCCTCTTTGAGAAGTGGTGCTCTAGTCACTGCTATTATCCCCTTTGCACAGATAATGAAGCCAGGACACGGAGAGGCTAGGTAACATGCACGAGAACAGGCAGAAAGGACGTGGCAGAGCTGGGATTCCCACTGAAGAGGTCAGGCGGCAGAGCCCGCTCTCTGCAGCCCACACAATGCTGACGTTGAACCACCACTTAAATACCTCCCCAGACTAATTGCTTATCCCCAGGCCCCCTACTCTGCTGCCAGGCTCTATGCGAAACCCTGCCTCATCATCCATCCCAACACAGTATTCAGTGTCTCCCAGGACCCCAAAAACTGGGTCTAAATCCTCTTTCACAGAGGATAAGACCCCTGACACTATGGCCCCAGGCAGACTTACCAGCTTCATCTTTCAGCTCTCTCTGCCTTCCCACTCCTGTCACCCAATCCTGGGGACACCCTCGCCTCTTCTCACAGATGGGAAGTGCTTTGTGCCTAGAATTTTGCTCCTCCACCTGGCAAGCCCAAGTATCAGTTCAACGTGGAGGCATTTCCTAGTACCTTTGACCAAACTGTATCATCTGAGGCCCTGGGTGCAGGCTTGTAATGCATAGCTCCCAACATGCTGATAAATCTTGTAAGAAGTTATGGATACACATCTCTCCTACAACTCCAAAACATGACCCCCTGCCCCCCGCCCCGCCACTAGAAGAGGCCACACCCGTGCCCACGGGGACCACCGCAGCATTTTACCCGCAGTGGTGAGCTCGCGCGCAGCGAGTCAGGGAAGCGAGCTGGCTGCCTTGCTCCGCAGATCAATGGGAAGAATGGAGCGTTTTACCCAGTGACACTTCTGCCTAAAGGGCAAGCAACGGGTCACCTTCCAGATTATGGTTTGGAGAAAGGCAATCCTGGAAGAAACAGTTCAGACTGTTTGATGAGGAGCCTCATCTTAAAAGGCACCAACTTCTCCACCAAGCCTCTTAGAGCTGAGGCTGGAGAATACAGTTTTGCCACCATAACCTTTCTGTTCATATCATGATACTCAAGGGAATTCCCTCAATGTTCCTTTAGATTGTGATGCTCTTAACTCAAAGTGCTGTCCTCTATGAAGCCGGCACCCAGGCTATCTGGCCTAGTGGGACCCGGCCCTTTCAGGATGGAGGAAACGGTTTCACTTCATAACGCTTTCTCTTATCAAAGTTCTACATCTTGCATAAAATCAACTTGCCCTTTGAAACAGCCTCCTGGGCCGGCATCCAGATCCTATCTCCCCCTATCTTTCTGGCTTATAAACCCCTTCACCATTTTGCCATTTTTAATAAAGACATGAGTTTCAGTTTAAAAAAAAAAAAAGCAGGGTGGGGGGTGCCCCTGGGAGATCTAGGCACTTTGGGAAGCTGTCCTGAACACAAAACCAACTCTTGAGACCATGTCCACCAGCAAGGCAGTATCTATTTTTTGAAAAATCTTAGCTGTCAACACTTTGCCCAAAATATTCAAAGGAAAACCAAAAATTAAGCCAGAGACTGTATCAGAAGAGGGAGACTAAAAAAATCTGTCCAGTTTTTTTCTTGATTACCAAAGAATATGCCTATTTGAAGACAGTCTCCATTGTTAAGTATCACAGTTGGAATTCCAATTTAATATTTTAATGTCTTATTCTTTTTGCAACCCCATGTACTATAGCCCACCAGGCTCCTTTGTCCATGGGATGGATTCTCCCGGCAAGAATACTGGAGTGGGTTGCCATTCTCTTCTCCAGGGCATCTTCCCAACCCAGGGATTAAAAACTGGGCCTCCTGCATTGCAGGCAGACTCTTTACCATCTGAGCCACAGAGAAGCCCAATATTTTAGTTAATTTGATTTAATATCAAATTGATATCTAATATTAATTTTTTTTAATTTTATAAACCCTTGAAGTTTTCAACCGTTTTTTACAGGTGGGCCTCAGGAAATGGTGATCCTGGAGGGATTTGCAAGACCTACTTTTACTTCTCACCCCCCACCATCGAGAATCAGTAGGAGTGATCTGTGTATGTCTGCCATGGAACCTTTCTTTGCCCGGCACTCTGAGGGCCCTCCACGCAGTCAGCCCTAGTCCTGAATCCCACTAGCTCTCAACATGGGGAAAAACAAAGTGGGCACCTCGCTCCTGGCCTTTGTGTTCTTCCCTGGACCTGTGGGGCCACCTCATGCCTGCCCATTTGCCATCACCCTAAATCCCTCAACCAGTCCCTCAATGTCCATCTCCTCTACTGGCACAGAGTGGGCTAGCTAGTGATGTCTGCCACCACGCCCACCAGGAATCTCTCCTTGCCACCTCCCTTATCCTTAAAGAACTTTTGAAAGGCAATGGTAATTGGCAATTAATATATCTGACCACATGTTTCTGCCAGGAGCTAAATTATACTCCACTCGTTTCTCCCCATAGCACCTGGCACCTAACAAGTACTCAATAAATGTTTGTTGGATTAGCTGGATGAGTAAATTTCCCTGCACATTTTATGAATGTAGCTGTGATCACAGACAAACATAGAAGTCTGTGTATTTAATAGTCTTTCCTAAGTGCAGTTTTTAATTGTGCTGTATTAAAATGAGACAAATTGTAAAGCATATTGATGAGTTGTACTCGTGACATCTTTTTTCTGTTAATTAGGAAAGTTGCAGTAATTCCAAGTAAAATGGTACTTGGGTCACTCATGTAATAGGTATGAAACAAGAGTAAGGCAGAAAGCCTAGGCAAGCCAGAATTTTGCTGCACCAAGACAGCTTTTAACCTCAATCTCTACTGCTAACACAGTGGAAGGAGGCGAAAGAGGTTTATAGGAATATTGGGAAATGCTATGGAGGAAAACATTATAAAGAGTAGACAAATATTTTCCAGGCAGCCCTCAGACCAGATGATCTCCACTTTTTGAACCCCCCCCCCCCGCCTTTGTTTCCTAAAACAAGACTGTAAAGCTTTTTTCACTACCACAGAATACAACACAATCAGAAGGGACTTGAAAAGTGACTCTTCCTCACGGGGGGCTCTCAAGGTACCACCACGATGAAAATTTATAGAACAACAATCAGCAGTTCCCCTGACTCTGACAACATTTTGAAAAATTCTTGTGAAAAATTGCGGCAGAGAGACTAAGATCCTTGGTGGCGTTCACTCTGTATCGAGAAGCACAGACGGTGGTTAGGAGCTTTGCAGCCAGGTTGCCTGGGTTTGCCTCTGGATCACCTGCCGAGTAGCTCTCATTTTTGTTCAAGTAACCTAGCCTCACTCTCTCAATTTTCCTTCTCTGTAAAATGGGGATAATTATCCCTTAAAGGGTTGCTTTGAGGATGAAATAGGTTAATACTGAGAAATAAATGGGTTAACATTGTCA
Source organism: Madoqua kirkii (assembly GCA_006408675.1). Taxonomy (NCBI): domain Eukaryota; kingdom Metazoa; phylum Chordata; class Mammalia; order Artiodactyla; family Bovidae; genus Madoqua; species Madoqua kirkii. The sequence goes on from SJYC01051923.1 coordinate 60,536, forward strand.
AGGGCTTAAAAACATGCTTGGCATGTGCCAAACACTGCTGTTACACAAAGAGTACCGTCCAGTGCAGATGCGACAAGCACAAGTCGGATAAAGACACAAAAGGAAGGCATGCTATCCGGATTCTTTTGTGAAGGATCTGTTCAAGTCCCTTGCTCATTTTAATTGGGTGATTCATCCACTTATTATTTATTTCTAAGAGTTCTCTGTTGACTCTGAGTCCCAGTCCGTTGTGAGATAGGCGTATTTGAAACACATCAGAAGATGCTCAGAATCATAACTCATTAGGAAAATGCAAATGTGAACCACAATGATGACGCCCACAAGAATGGCTAGCATTAAAAAGACAGATGAGACCAAGTCTTGGGGAGGATACGGAGCACCTGTAATTCTCAGTGCACTGCTGGTGGGAGTGTAAATGGTTTGGTAGTTTCTTATGGAGTTAAACATTCACTTACCCTATGATTTGGGTATTTACCCAAGAGGAATGACAGCACATGTTTACACAAAGAACTTATACAAGAATATTCACAGCTGCATTATTCAGAACAGCCAGACACTGGAAACAACCCAGATGTCCATCAATAGCAGAAGGGACAGCACCCGACGGGGTACTGATCTAATGGAACAATGACCAAGATGAATCTCACGGACGTGGTGTTGATCGAAAGATGAGTAGATACCACGTGCTTTCATTTATGTAAAGTTCAAGGGCAGGCAAAACTAACCTATAAGATAGAAATAAGAAAGCAGTTAGCTCTGGGCAGGAGGGGAGCTGACTAGAAAAGACCAGAAAGGAACATTGTGTGGCAGTGGTTGCAACAGCAGGTGATTCTGTCCCGGAGAGAACATTCAGTAATGTTCAGAAGCATTTTACTTTGATTGTCGTGTTCTAGCATCTTCCATGACAGTATGGAAGCTGTTAACTCTCCTCCAATGCACAGGAACAGCTACCCACAAGAAAGGAAAGCCCAGCACCCCCATGTCAGGAGTGCAGAGGTTGAGAAATCCTTTCTGGAGTAATGGGAATGTTCTATAGCTGGATTGGTCACATGGGTTTGGCAAAACTCATCAAACCATATTTTGCTGGATGTAACTATAACCTCAGTTTTAAAAAGACACTGAACAAAATGACAAAAGGAAAGGAAACGCATCATGAGATGTCTCCTTGGACACACATGGTTCCATTATTAACCTTCTGAGGAAGAATCATCAGTTTTACTATATCCATGCCGCACCTACACCAGTATTGTATGTAGTCTGATTTCATCAACCATTAATAAACATATGTAATTCATCTAGAAGGTGAGTTCATTTATTCGCCACTAATCCTTTTGGATGACCCTACCAAACCCTGAGTTAACCACAATTCCTTCTGAGGTTGAGGTCAGATCTCAACCAGGAAGGACCCCATTGGCAGCCTAGCAATTAGAAACCTATCCGCACACATTGGATAGGTAACCTTTGAATAAAACTCATCCCTTTAAACAGCTTGGAAGACGCTGAAAGGCAATGGGTTTTTGTAGCTTTTTTTTTTTTAGTGTTTGAGAAATAGATCTGTACATCTATGGGGTCGCACAGAGTCAGACACGACTGAAGCGACTTAGCAGCAGCAGAAGAGCATAGGAAGCTAGGAAATGTATCTTACCTTTTGAGAGAATACCAGGGCACGAGCAAATCCTTCCACAAACTGTTCCTTGGTGCAACAGACAGCAAAGCGCTAAGAAAGATTAGCAACCCCATCCTACTGTATAGGCCAGAGTATTTGAATGGTATTGTCATACAGAACAAGTAATTGATCATCACAGCAACTCTGAAAGGTAAGACAGCTATTAATCCTCCCACAGATAAGTGACTCTTAGAATTTAGATGCTTTGCTGATGGCAGAAACGGATTCAGGACACAAACTCGTAATCCTGTGGAAGGGCATGGATGGAGGAAGCCCAGAGGCAGGAGTCTACGTGGCCAAGGCCGCTTGCAGCCTGGAGCCTGAGCCCCCAGTTCCACTTTTGGACCACACTCTGGGTACCTGGGAACCCAGCTCTGCTGCCCAAAGAGCCCTAAGCCCACATCTACGGGCACCGTGAGCATCTTTCCCAACTCTGTTGTCCTAAGGATAGACCACATCACCAGTGTGACCAAGCTTAGACCAAAAGGGTGTTCACAGTAATCAGAGAAGACAGGATCAGTAACACTTGGGGGTGTGGGCTGGGTCATCTCCGTGTCGAAACTCGGGCTCCTTGTAGCACAGGATGAAAACTGGGATGAGAAGAAAACGGGTAGCCAGGCCAGTGACCGTTTTTCCCAGTGCTACCATGTTCTGCAATACAAAGAGTATGAGAACTCTTGAGTCTGAACCTTGCCTTCCAGATCATCATGAAGGTATATTTGTTAAAGTAGGAATAGAGTATTAATAGGTTGCTAGTTTGGTTTATGGGCTTCCCCTGTGGCTAAGACAGTGAAGAACCTGCCTGCAATGCAGGACACCAAGGTTCAATCCCTGGGTCAAGAAGATCCCCTGGAGGAGGAAATGGCAACCCACTCCAATATTCTTGCCTGGAGGATTCCATAGACAGAGGAGCCTAGTGGACTACATTCCATGAGGTTGCAAAAAGTCGGATAGAACTGAGCGTCTACACTCTCACTACACTTTCACTTTCTTTTTTCAGTTTGGTCTATAATTTATATTTTGTCAAAAAGTATGTGGACCTTCATTTGTACCCTTGTCTTATGCCATACAAATCTTTAGGCAGGTCTGAAGTCAGACACAAATGGGAAATTCAAGGACATTCAGCTGGGCCACAGGACCGGGTGTTCTAGCTTTAGTGAGAGTCATAAAAATGTAAAGAGAGGAAAAGACTCCCCAATACCTCTAGAATCCCTCTCCTCCTACCTTGTTTTTGCTTTAGTCACTAAGTCCTGTCGAACTCCTTTGCAACCCCATGGAATGTAACTTGCCAGGCTCTTCTGTCTATGGGATCTCTCAGGCAAGAATACTGGAGTGGGTTGCCATTTCTTTCTCCAGGGGATCTTCTCGACCCAGGGATCAAACTCCAGTCTCCAGTATTGCAGGGGGGTTCTATAGCACTGAGCCGCTAGGGAAGCCCTTTCTCCTGCCCTTGAAGTCTCCTTTTAGAAAACTATTGTTTTCCACCCACATCCCCATTCCCCTGATAAAGAAAAAGGAGAACGAGATGACTGTTGATTGTTTCGTATCCATAGTTCTAAACGATTTCCTATGCTAATTGATTTTAATGGGAACACCACTAAGGCTGCACTGTGAAGTCTCAGTACAGGATATTTCATATGAACACTCTCTATCATGTAAGTACCCATTCCCAATTTTCTGAAATTTATTAGAGATGGACAGGCTTGTCAAATAATTTTGGTATCTACTGAAATGATCTTTTTATTTTTGTTTGCTTCAGTGCAATGAAAACTAAATGGTCATGCATTTCCTAGTATAAATCAATTTTTCTCAATTTCAAAATATTGAAATGTTGATATTTTAAGATTTTGTCTTAAGCAGTATTTTTTTCTATATTGTTAATTTTTTCTCCCGTTTTGTCTGATTTTTTTTAAGCCAAGAAAAGCTAACAGAAGAATCAAGATTTTTGAAATTTATGAGAATTCATTACTCTATCTAGTCTTAGAGATTTTTTAATACCTTGATAACATATAAATTTTTACCTTAGATACTTCTTATATTTCTTCAGTTCCTAGAGATCATTTGAGTCATGTGTATTTTTTTCAAAATCATATTTATGATTTCAAAAATGTTACCAAAATTGTGCATAATTTTATAGCCATTTTAAAGTCTTTTTTCTATCTGGCCAACATTTCCTTTCTCATTCCTAAGTAAGTTTGTTCAGTAGCATAGTTGTGTCCAATTCTCTGAGACCCCATGGACTATAGCGCACCAGGCTTCCCTGTCCATCACCAATTCCCAAAGCTTGCTCAAACTCATATCCACTGAGTGACGCCATCCAACCATCTTATCCTCTGTCGTCCCTTTCTCCTCCCTCCTTCAATCTTTCTCAGCTCAGGGTCTTTTCCAATGGGAGTCAGTTCTTTGCAACACGTGGCCAAAGTATTGGAGTTTCAACATCAGCATCACTCCTTCCAATGAATATTCAGGACTGATTTCCTTTAGGATGGACTGGTTGGATCTCCTTGCAGTCCAAGGGACTCTCAAGAGTCTTCTCCAACATCACAGTTCAAAAGCATCAATTCTTTGGCACTCAGCTTTCTTTATGGTCCACTTCTCACATCCATACGTGACTACTGGAGAAACCATAATTTTGATTAGACAGACCTTTGTCAGCAAAGTAATATCTCCACTTTTTAACATGCTGTCTAGGTTAGTCATAGCTTTTCTTCTAAGGAGCAAGTGTCTTTTAATTTCATGGCTGCAGTCACCATCTGCAGTGATTTTGGAGCCCCCCAAAATAAAGTCTGTCAGTTTCCATTGTTTCCCTATCTATTTGCCATGAAGTGATGGGACCAGATTTTGAGTTTTAAGCCAACTTTTTCACTCTCCTTTTCCACTTTTTCTGGAACTCTTGCTTTTTCGATGATCCAGTCAATGTTGGCAATTTGATCTCTGGTTCCTCTGTCTTTTCTAAAACCAACTTGAACATCTGGAAGTTCACAGTTCATGTACTGTTGAAGCCTGGTTTGAAGAATTTTGAGCACTACTTTGCTATAGTGTGAGATGAGTGCAATTGTGCGGTAGTTTGAGCATTCTTTGGCATTGCCTTTCTTTGGAATTGGAATGAAAACTAACCTTTTCCAGTCCTGTGGCTACTGCTGAGTTTTCCAAATTTGCTGGCATATTGAGTGCAGCACTTTCACAGCATCATCTTTCAGGATTCAGCTCGACTAGAATTCCATCATCTCCACTAATTTTGTTCGTAGTGGTGCTTTCTAAGGCCCACTTGACTTCACATTCCAGGATGTCTAGCTCTAGGTGAGTGATCACACCATCGTGATTATCTGTGTCGTGAAGATCTTTTCTGTATGGTTCTTCTGTGTATTCTTGCCACCTCTTCCTAATATCTTCTGCTTCTGTTAGGTCCCTACCATTTCTGTCCCATATCATGCCCATCTCTGCATGAAGTGTGTTCTTTCTTTTTCCTGATAAAACTTGCCAGGTGACATTTTCTACTTCAGCAATTTTCAGGTTACATTTCAGAGCCACGGGAGAAATTTTTTATTGTTTCACACAATAAAAAGCACATTTTTACGTTGTGTGTTTATCTTCATTCATCTCAAAAGTATCTTCTAATTTCCTTTGTGATTTCTTCTTTGAGTCACTTTTTTTGATATGTGTTGTATAATTTCCACAAATGTTTTAATGTTCTAGTTTTCTTAACTAGTTCCTAGTTTCCACTCGTTGTGGTTAGTGAAGATACTTTGTACAATTTCAGAGTTTTTTCATTTATTGAGATGTGCTGTGGCCTAATATGTGGTCTATTCTGGAGAATTTTCCAAGTGCACTTAAGAAGAGTGAATTATGCTGTTGTTCGGTAGAGTGTATGTATATGTCTGCTAGGTATAGTTTATCTGCAGTTTTCTTCAGTTCTATTTTCTTAATGATCTTTTGTCTGTATGTTCTATACATTATTGAAAATACAGTGTTTAAGTTCCCATCTGTTATTGTAGAATGGCCTATTTGTCTCTTCAATTCGGTCAATTGTTGATTTATATACATAGGCTCCATTTAGGGGTACATATAGGTTTATAATTGCTATTGCTTCTTAATGAACTAATCCTTTTACCAGTGGGCTTCCCTGGTGGCTCAGCTGGTACAGCATCTGCCTGCAATGTGGGAGACCTGGGTTTGATCCCTGGGTTGGGAAGATCCCCTGGAGAAGGGAACGGCTACCTCCTACAGTATTCTGGCCTGGAGAATTCCCAGTCCATGGGGTCGCAAAGAGTTGGACACGACTGAATGATCTTCACTTTCACTTCATTTTTTATCAATATATAATGTCCTTCCTTTTCTGTTATAACAGTTTTTAAGTTAAAATCTGGTTTGTCTGACATTAGTATAACCACCTCTTTTGGTTGCTATTTGCATGGAATATTTTTTTTTTCATTCTTTCACTTTTAACCTATTTATGTCTTTGGATCTAAAATGAATCTATTATAGGGAGCATACAGTTGGATCATCCTTCCATTATCAGCATTTTAATTGATGGGCTTAATCCATTTACATTTAAAGTAATTGCTGACAAGAAAAGGTTTGCTTCTGTCCTTTTACTTTTTGCTTCCTAAACATGGTATCTTTTTTTTGTCCCTCAGTTCCTCTGTTACTGTTTTCTTTTGTGTCTAATTGATCTTCATTCCCTCCTCATTTCTCTTTCTGCACATTTTAAAGTTATTTTCTTATGACTTACCCTGAGAATTGCAGTTAGCATTCCAAATTAATAGCACTCTAAATTGATCAGGAGAAGGCAATGACACCCCACTCCAGTACTCTTGCCTGGAAAATCCCATGGATGGAGGAGCCTGGTGGGCTTCAGTCCATGGGGTGGCGAAGAGTTGGGCACGACTGAGCGACTTCACTTTCACTTTTCACTTTCATGCATTGGAGAAGGAAATGGCGACCCACTCCAGTGTTCTTGCCTGGAGAATCCCAGCGATGGAGGAGTCTGCTGGGCTGCCGTCTATGGGGTCACACAGAGTTGGACATGACTGAAGTGACTTAGCAGCAGCTTTAAATTGATACATTTTAGCATCAATAACATACACAATATCTGCCCCCATTCCATTACATTGGTGTTGGTGTTACAAATCACATCTTTATACATTGTGTGCCCTTGAAGTTCTGGGTTTATACTGCTTGGTGTTCATTGAGCTTCCTGAATCTGTAGATATGTACTTTTTATGGAATTTGAGTTTGGGGCCATTAGTTTTTTCAAACATTGCCTCTGCTTCCTTCTCTCCTCTCCCTCTAGGGTTGCCCTAGTCCATATGCCAGTGTCTAATGGTATGCCACAGGTCTCTTAGACTTCATTCATTTTTCTTTATTCTTTATTCTTTCTGTTCCTCAGACTAGTTGATTTTAATTGACTTATATTCAAGCTTGTTGGTTCTTTCTTGTACTTCCTCAAATCCATTGTTGAAACTTTCTAGTGAATTTTCATTTTCTGCTACAAAGAACCTCTTCTTCCGGCTACAAAGAGGCTAAAAATCAGTCAGACATGTGAGCTGAGTGAGCTGAGCTCACTCTTGGGTCCTTTCTGAGCACACATCAAGCCTTGGACATGTACACTGGCTCTGGTTTCCCAAGTGTGCCCAGGAGCTTACAAAGCCTTTACTTGGCCCTACTTTTCAGCCTCTTCCTTCCTAGGCTTCAGAGTCTGTCTGCTACTCATCCACCTGCTGTCCCCAGCTCTAGATGGGTTTCAGATAATAGGTAGTATGTTCCATTAAAGGCTCTTGACAACCACTATCCAGGAGGTCACTCTAGTACTGAGAGAGTTCCAACAGGATGAAAGCAAGGAAAGACACTAATCTTATTCCTCAGATTGTCCCCAGAAAGGGCAAAACCCACAGCTACAGTTCCTTGAGAACAATATCCATATTCCTCATTTTGAAACCAGCAAGCTACACCAGGAATGTAGGTTGTTATAGGCTTTATGGCTTTAGTTCAGCTGGATAATAGGGGACTTTAGAGCATAAGTAAAAACGCCACATTGCTTTTGCCAAAATTTAGCAGTTTCTTTCGTCATGAAGCACTCTCCTGATGTAAGTTTTAACTTCTAAAGTTCTGGAAAAGCTGATTCTGACAAATCAGGGCCCCTAGCCCCAGAGGAGGGAGGAATTTTTAGAACTTCCTACTCCCACCTTTTTTAATGACTACTTATAAAACTTTTGTAATTTTGTCAGTAGAATCACTGAAAAGTTTTAACATGCTAAAACTTTATTTATTGCCTAGGATTATATAAGTCAGAGATCTTATGGCTCAGATGGTAAAGGATTATATAAGCTTTTAAAAAAATTGATAGTTCACAAAAAAATGTATTCTATAGAACAAAACTTAATTTATTAAATCAGCCTCATTAACTCATTTATTCAAATATCTTATATGTAATTTTTCTTATCAAAGATGAATGATTCATTTAGTCCTCTTATTGCTTTTAACAGCTTTCATATACATCAGAGCAGTGTTAATTATATTTATCAGGCTGTACATTACACCTCTAGTACTTATTTATCTTATAACTGAAAGTTTGTACATTTTCACTGTCTTCATTCAATTCCCCTTGCCCTAACCAGCTGCCTCTGGTAATCACAAATTCAATCTCTTTCTCTATGAGTTAGTCTGTTCATTTGTTTGTTTTTAATACATAGTTGAGTTATAATACTGTTAGTTCATATTACATAGCATAGTGATTTGATGTTTTTATCTATTTTAAACTGATCACCACAATAATCTAGTTATGATATGTCTCCATACAATATTACACCACACCAAATTGACAACATTCCCCACACTGTACATTTCATATCTATGACTCATTTATTTTGCTACTGGAAGCTTGTACCTCTTAATCTTCCTCACCTCTTTCACTCATCCCCCACTCACATCCTCTCTGGCAATAGGAAGAACAAAGTTCTTGTTTGTTCTCTATATCTATAACTCTGTTTCTGTTTAGTTCAGTTCAGTCACTCAGTCGTGTCCGACTCTTCATGACCCCATAGATTCCCTGTCCCTCACCAACTCCTGGAGCTTGCGCAAACTCATGTCCAAGTCAGTGATGTCGACCATCTCATCCTATCCTTCCCTTCTCCTCCTGCCTTCAATCCTTCCCAAAATCAGAATCTTTTCCAGTGAGTCAGTTCTTCTCATCAAGTGGCCAAAGTGTTGGAGCTTCAGCTTCAGCATCAGTCCTTCCAAGTCCTTCTGTTTTGTTATGCTGGTTCATTTGTTTTGCTTTTTAGACCCATATATAAATGAAACCACATAGTATTTGTCTTTGACTTAATTTACACATCATAATATTGTCTGGGCTTCCCTGGTAGCTCAGCTGGTAAAGAATCCGCCTGCAAAGCAGGAGATCCCTGTTCAATTCTTGGGTCCAGAAGATCCCCTAGAGAAGGGATAGGTTACCTATTCCAGTGTTCTTGGGCTTCCCTGGTGGCTCAGATGGTAAAGAATCCATCTGCAATGTGGGAGACCTGGGTTCAGTCCTTGCGTTGGGAAGATCCCATGGAGGAGGTCATGGCAACTCCAGTATTCTTGCCTGGAGAATCGCCATGGAAAAGGAGTCTGCTGGGTTGCAGTCCATGGGGTCAAGAAGAGTCAGACATGACTGACTAAGCACAGCACAGCACAATACTGTCTAGGTTCATCCAAGTTGTTGCAAATGGAAAATTTTCATCCTTTTTATGGCTGAGCTATAGTCCACAGCACAGGTAAATTCTTTAATCTGTTCATCTATGGATGGACACTTAGGTTGCCTCCATATTCTGGCTATTGTAAATAATGCTGCAATGAGCATAAAGGTCTATACATCTTTTCTAAGTACTTTGTTTTCTTCAGATAAATACCCAAAAATGAAATTTTCTTGGGTCATATAGTAGTTCTATCTTTAATTTTTTGAGGAATCTCCATATTAAGTGGTTGCACCAATTTATATTCCCACCCAATTTATATTCCCACCAACAATTCACAGGTGTTCCTCTTTCTCCACATCCTCAACCAAACTTCGTAATTTGCTGTTTCTTTGATATTAGTCATTCTGACAGGTGTGAGGTGATATCACACCACGGTTTGGGCTTGCATTTCTTTGATAAATTAGCGATGTTGAGCATCTTTGTGTACTTGTTAGCCGTTTGTATGTCTTCTTTAGGGAAATGTCTGTTTAGATCTTCTGACCATTTCTAAGTTTTTGATGTTGCTTTTTGAGTTTTTGATGTTGAGTTGTGAGAGTTCTTTGTATATTTTGGATATTATTCCCTTGTCAGATAATATTGTTTGCCGGTATCTCTTCCTGCTCAGTATGTGGGCTTTTTGCCCAGGGCCTATCAAAATCAGGGATTTCCCTGGTGGGCCGGTGGTTAAGACTCTGTGCTTCCAATGCAGCAGGCCACAGGGCTTCCTGTGGGAAGCTAGGAAAGAATCCATCTGCAATGTGGGAGATCAAACCCAGCTTTGATACCTGGGTTGAGAAGATCCCCTGGAGAAGAGAACAACTTCTCTTCTGGAGAAGAGAAGACCCACTCCAGTATTCTGGGCTGGAGAATTCCATGGACTGTATAGTCCATGTGGTCACAAAGAGTCGGACACTACTGAGTGACCCTCACTTTCACCAAAGTCATAATGCACGTAGGAAGAGCTCTATCATCTCGCCCCCGTCTTTCCCCTGAAAACTCTGCTGACGTTTTTCAGCTGTCTTTCAGTGCTATTGACTCAGAAAATGGTGTATTTGATTTAGTCAGATCTGGCATGTTCTTTGATTTTTGAATATTTTTATTCTTTATGTTCAAAATATTACCAGCATAGGTCTAGATGCTTATTATTCACTTTTATCAGTTATGCAGGAAAGACCTAAATATGTTTCTTCAGCTCAAGCAAGATGTCTTCTATTTATTTGATCACTGTTTTTGCTCTACTGTTTTCTCTGGGGGATTTTTGTTTTATGTAAATTGCATCTTCTCAATAAGTGTTCCTTGAAAGTGAAAGTCGCTTGGTCACGTCCAACTCTGTGTGACTCCATGGAGTATATACAGTCCATGGAATTCTCCAGGCCAGAATACTGGAATGGGTAGCCTTTCCCTTCTCCAGGGGATCTTCCCAACCCAGGGATCGAACCCAGGTCTCCTGCATTGCAAGCAGATCCTTTACCAGCTGAGCCACCTCTGAAGCCCAAGTGTTCCTTATCTATTCTCTCATCTAAGTGCTCCAAGTACTCTTAGGCTGACTTTGGGGAGAATCTCTCAGGCCAGTATTTTTACTGATTCAATTTCTAGTTTCCAATCCACCATTTACTTCCTCTCCGCCATTCCTAATTCAACAATCAAGCTTTTCATCTCCTTGCAGGATTACTGGTCTCATCTGGTCCTTATTCATTATAATCAAGCACCATAAAGGTAATTTCTGTCTTTAATCTTAATACATACCAAGTTCATGTTTTCTGGAGTTCTTTTTTGCATATTTTAATAACAATTATATAGGTATTCATTTGTTATAATTCTTTAGTGTCACCATCCTCTTTGCAATTTTTTTAATGTAGTCAATCCTTTTTTCCTTTTTCTCCTCTTTATACAGGAAGGTCTTTGCTTGTCCAGCATTGACTTTGGAGATGAGTTCTGGCAGAGAACATAAAGCTCTCTTGTTGTATCATGCTGGCCCAAATTAAAAGGGAAGAGGGGATATTCTGAATAACGTATGATGTAACTTTGTTCTTATGAAAGCAGGGCAGGTGGACAGCAGGGAGTTTCTAGAGCCAATAGCTATGAGCAAGGAGCTCCATTCATATGCTACAGAAAATCTTGTCTATATTTGGGGCCACAACCAGGAATCACTCAGGCTAGAGCATCCAATACTCATTAACTGGAAAAGTTGCCCTCAGCAGTCATCAGCCATTCACTGCATAGCCATCGTCCCTAATTGGAAACACAAACTCTGTGTAGCTCCTGGGCCACGTGGCCTACAGGACCTGGTACATTTCCAAGAAATGAAGGTGAGATCAAGGTGAGTCTTTCGAAGGGTCAGTGGCCTATACTCTCTGCCTTTCCTGGCCCCTCCATAGAAGGGGACACAGATCTTCAGTCCTTTTCTGAATGCCTTGTGACCAGTTGTTTCCAGAATTCAGATTTTAAAAAGGTAGAAGCAAGAGAAGGAGGGTTATCATAACAGGAAAGAATCTTGCAGGGCAAGGGTGGAGTATAACTTACACTAAAACATGCCACCCATGACTGAGGCAGCTGGAGCATCCAGACAGTCCCTCGGTTAAGCATGAGGGAGAGGGATAATGAGGCATAAATTCTCAGATGGGCTTTGAGTTCTTGCCACTGTGAAAGAGCAAAGAAAGTGTCCTCCTGTAGCCTGAGGGCAGTTCTCCGAGAAAGAGCCTCAGGCCTCAGGTGTGGTCCCTGGGAAGTAAAAGAGCATGCAAATGAAATTCTAAAAATAGACACCAGGGTTCTGGGCAGAGCACCCGCCTTGCCCATCATACGTGCATCACGCAACACCCAGGTAAGTTTCAGGCAACATCTTGGAATCAAACACATATTCTGCTGCCAAACATAAGAATCCCAGTAAATGAGATAAAGGGGACAAATCGTATAAACGTTAGAGCTTTCTTCAGAGTTAATGTACCTTAGAGCAGGCAGGTTGGTGAAGTAATGTTATATAGATCATAAATACTCTGGAATTTTAACTTTTATTGAGTTAAGATTAACATGTAAAAGTTGTATCTGTTTAATAGATACAACGCTAATACAATTTGGGGATAAGTACACAAACTCTGGAATTTTTCCTAAGGAATCATTCAGAATATCTTCAAACCCACATTGCAAAGTAGGCTAATACCTTTAGCTCTGCATGCAAAAACCATCCATGTCATCTGGGGGTTCCTGTGAGCAGGTTGGAGCTGGATGTCAATGGAAGCAAGTAACGTTATATAGATCATAAATGCTCAGGTGAAGAACTTGTACCACGTAAGATGCCATCTCTTACTATGTCCTGTGTCCCTCCTCTCAGGAAGCATGAGTTTCTGAACAGCCTCTACTCGGGTCAACAGCCACGATCTCTTACTCACAGATAAGTGCATGTTGGCCAAAGCAGCAACTGATTCATTCATTTTCACCATTTCACCTGTGGAACTTTTCTCATGTATTCCCAATGTCATGACTATTATCCATCTCGGTTCAGGTAGGAGCAGAGTCTGCAAGGCCAAATCCATTTTGCTGCCAATTTTGAAAACAAGTGAGCATCTTCAAATATGTTCACGTTTTGGAATTGCAGACATGGGATCTCAGGCTCCGTACTAAGGGACCTTTTATTGTGATTTCTCACCTCCTCCTGCCCACTCAGGCAAGCTCCTCCTTTACACAAGGGAAATCACAAACTCCTCCTGAATCCAGAAATAGCAATCCAGCAGAAATCCCTCGAAGTTTCCTGAAAGTGGATGCCATACTACAGCTCCCTGTTTTATTCTCCCGTGGGAAGAAGGGAGGGGAGAACAGCACGTTCTCAGATTGCCTCTGATCCTGAAATCTTGCTTACGGCACGTAATGCTGGAAGCAGGGCGGGGGCGGAAGATGGGTGTTTCAAGAGCCATGCCCTTTCTGATAAGGTGTCCTACTTTGCTAATCAAGAGCTCTTGATTAACTACCAGTAAATACTAAGTTCTTAGGTGTTTACTGCGGTCTCTGCCAGGATGCACGTATGTGTTTGCTGTTTGATATTTCCTGGTCTCATCTCAGTCATATACTCCCATCAACGTGCAGTCCCTCTGAAGTCGCTATCATGTCTTTACCACATAACTGGCATCGCTTATGTGTCAGAAACATCCATTAATTTATACCAAGCACTTACTCATATACACAGGTTTAAGCACTTGCTTTGGCAGTTTGGAAATCATGTTTTTTTCTGAATTTAGGGTATAGAACACTCTTGTCCACTGTTGTGTCCCACAGATTGGACATGATTCAGTCAACTGTTACAGCAAAACCAAGAACTGCCAATAGGGAAAACATAAGCTTAGGAAAAATGTTCTTTTCCTACCATAAAAACTAAACCCTAAATATGTAATGGTATGTACAACAGAAATGATCATTTGGAGTATACCTAGACTCAACTGGCTTTGAGGGGTTAATTCTTTGTAGGTCAGGGTTAAAGAGGTGACTAGGAAAACAGGTTAGAATGAATTCAAATCTGTACGGAATCCTCTAACCTAAATCTCACACATCATGAAAAATAGATCATCAAGGGAACTTTGATCTTTATTTCAAGCTTCCACCTCACTTGAAATTCAAATTCTACTGAAGTGATTTAGGACTGAAACTCAGGAGCAAGCAAGGACTTTGAAGCCAGGTGGACCTGGCTTCACCAGTTCTGGGCCTAGTTTTGGAAACGAGTTCATCTCTATAAACCCAATCACCCATCACTGGTGTGCCTCTTAGAACTTACACCATAGATCTGTGAGAGAACATTCTTGAAAACTCTGACCACTATATTTGACATATAGAGGAGACGAGCAGGTTGTTATCATCATTGTCACATGTGAAAAATGTTCACCGCAGACCACTGCCTTTGTCAAAGACCAAGAAATATGGCAGTTATGTTTTTCAGGATGAAGTGTTTTCTATAAAAGTTGACTTCCATAGGTGTCAACCAGCCACCAATCTACAGGAGGTATATTCCTTGTCAGAGGTGTTGACAGAAGTACACAGACCAGCAGCTGAGGCACCCTGATGGAGGGGCCACCCAGAGCACCTTCCCTCGGGCACTTTCCCTCCACATACCTGACACTGGGCTAGGAGCTTGGCAAGCTTGGAGCTTGGAGTTCAACCCAAAAAGAGTCCTTGTCTTCACAATGGCTAGCAGAGATGATGGGACAAGGCACCCAATGCCCACCACCACAAGAGACATCCAAAAGACATCCTTGGTGGTCCAGCAGTTAAGAATCTGCCTTCTGACACAGGGGACATGGGTTCAATTCCTAGCTGGGAAACTAAGACCCCACAGTTCAGTTCAGTTGCATGTCCGACTCTCTGTGACCCCATGAATCGAAGCACGCCAGGCCTCCCTGTCCACCATCTCCCGGAGTTCACTCAGACTCACGTCCATCGAGTCCGTGATGCCATCCAGCCATCTCATCCTCGGTCATCCCCTTCTTCTCCTGCCCCCAATCCCGCCCAGCATCAGAGTCTTTTCCAATAAGTCAACTCTTCGCATGAGGTGGCCAAAGTACTAGAGCTTCAGCTTTAGCATCATTCCTTCCAAAGAAATCCCAGGGCTGATCTCCTTCAGAATGGACTGGTTGGATCTCCTTGCAGTCCAAGGGACTCTCAAGAGTCTTCTCCAGCACCACAGTTCAGAAGCATCAGTTCTTCGGCGCTCAGCCTTTTTCACAGGCTGCAGGGATCTAAGCCCACATGCCACAACTAGAGAGAAGTCTGCACACAGCAACGAAGGACCCACACGCAGCAGCTAAGACCTGATACAGCCAAGTAAACAACGTCATAAAACAAGAGAGACATACAAAATGAGCTCCTGGGGCTTCCTAAGTCCAGCATTAGGGCTGAGCCTTGAAGATGGGTAAAATTTGAATTTTCCACTGGGAGGAAGAACGTTGCAGACTGTGTGAAAGGAGGTCACCTCTCTGTCACCAGCAGGATTACGAGGAAAAGGAAGAGAGCTGACCAAGCTGAGACTGGTGGGATCGGGCTGGTCTCTGAGGCCAGGTACGACTCTGTGCAGGTGTGGGCCGTGGGGGCTCGAGGCGGGATGTGCCTGCGTTTCTATGCCCCGTTCCCTCTACAGAACTTCAGCCTGGATTTCCGTGTGTCCCCTTACAGCACCAACATAAGGACACATGCAGAAGGAATTTTTCTCTACCTACTGAGGACTGCAAGTAGAGTAGATGAAATGCCTTAAAACGGTGCTTTACCACCCACGGTTCTGATGACGTCAGTTTCTGTAAGTTGAAACACAGGACATAGAATCTTAATATCCTGCTTCTTAAAGATACTGCATCAGTGAACAGACCTCAGATAATCACTACCACCACCACCCCTGACAGTGTCTCCAGGAGAGGTCATTCCAGAAACTTCCCTCCAGCTGGAACATCTGTGGCTCTCAGTTATTCGGTTCCTGGCTCAGCCTTCCTGTCTGTGCCAACCACGATGGTTAAAAATGCGTCCAAAGTAAACCTCAGACAACTGAACTTCTTCAGCAACGTGGGGGGCACTCGGCCTCAAGGGGTGGTCACCCTGACTCGTTGCAGACGTTTGCCCCAGGTGCTTAGCAGCTGGCTGGAACGATTCTTGAAATTCTATCTCTCCAGCCCCCAACACGCTGAGAAGTTACCCAGGGAAGCCAATCTGTCCCACCTGTAGAAATTAACAGTGCCAGGTCAGCATATTGGCAGCAAAAAGAAATTTACAGAGCAAACAAACCTGCTGAAAAATTGGAAATATTTAACAGAAGCACATCGATTCAAGTCACTCCAAGATCAAATTACTCTCCCAGCCTGAGCTATTTTACCCCCGGAGAGGAGCAGACATATGTATTGGCAGAGTATTGATGAAAAGACCAAGTTATGTCTAGATGTACCATATTAGGGGTGTTAATCTCAGAAGTGGCTCATAAGTTTTCTTCTCCACCCTGAGTGTTCATTTGGAAGAGTTTAATTCCAATACAAACAGTAATAAGGAAATAAAATCACTGATGTATGTCTTTCCAATATCCGTCTTTGGTAAGAACTTTTCATTTCTATGGTCAGTTAAAACTCATCTTACATAAAATGTTGAGCTCATTTCAGATAGACTTCCAGGGTTCCTTGGTTTCTCAAATCCTCCACAATTGTGAAGGAAAATACAAGCCCAAGCCAAAGCCACTTTTTAACTACAAAGGCAAGCAAGTCACAAAGGACGTTTAACATGAGAGCTATGACAATTTCAAGGTTTCCTCACCAGCTACCTGAGGGCTTTTGAGGGCCAAGCCAAGGTCAGCAGGCCACTTAAAAAAAGTCTTTAGCTATCTGAAGAGGCTGATTAAGGTTTCTCCAAGTGTGTGCATGCTAAGTTGCTCCAGTCGTGTCTGACTCTTTTTGACCCTGTGGACTGTAGCCCGTAGAATCCATGGGACTCTCCAGGCAAGAATACTGGAGTGGGTTGCCATGCCCTTCTCCAGGGGATCTTCCTGACCCGAGGATCGAACCTGGGTTTCTTCTGTCTCTTGCATTGGCAGGCAGGTTCTTTACCACTAGCGCCCACCTAGACTTGCCAAACTAAATATCACCTAGAAGAATTTGGGTCTTGCTTTAGGTTATTCAATAAAGAACTAGATCAGAGTTAAATTTTGCTCTCTTAAACTCCTTAAGGGCTTCCCTGACAGCTCAGTTGGTAAAGAATCTGCCTGCAATGCAGGAGACCCTGGTTCAATTCCTGGGTCGGGGAGATCTGCCGGAGAAAGGATAGGCTACCCACTCCAGTGTTCTTGGGCTTCCCTAGTGGCTCAGATTGTAAAGAATCTGCCTGCTGTGTGGGATACCTGTATTCGACCCCTGGGTTGGAAAGAAGCCTGGAGAAGGGAAAGGCTACCCACTCCAGTGTTCTGGCTTAGGAAATTCCCTGGATGGTATAGTCCATGGGGTCGCAGAGAATGGGACACAACTGAGCGGCTTTCACTTTCACTTTCAAACTCCTTAAATTCCTAAGACCATTTCAGTCTTGAAAATAGGGTCACATATTTTAGAAGATTTATAGCTTTTCAGACAAGAAATTTGTTGTTTTTCTTTTTCACCAAGATACGGAAGCCGGAGCTCACTCCAAGTTTATTAAGACATGCGCTAAGCAGCCAAATGTCATTTGGAAGGATACAGTTTTGGGCTGGGGAGAAAATGCATGCTCTAGTTCCTGATAATTGATTTGCAAGGTTCCAATTTAAGTAGCGAATTGTTCCTGCTATCCGGGAATTTCATATCTTATATGAGCACTTAGGTAGAAAGCTCAATATTCCTCATGCTGACCAGGAAATGACAGGAAGAACTGCAATTTAAATTTGGGGCCATTTCACTTTTTTTTTTTTTTTTAATATTGTTCTAAGAGGCTCTGGTTACATATAGATCAGGTTAGTTAAAAAAATAACGTTAATATAGGGGCAAGGATTAAGAGGTACAAATTATTATATATAAAATAACCTACAAGGATATATAACATAGGGAATATAGCCAATATTTTATATTAACTATAAATGAAATATAACCTTTAAAAATTGAGAATCACTATATCATACACCTGTAATTTATATAATATTATACCTCAACTATACCTCAATTTAAAAAATGATATAAATAATATCTTTTCAGTGAACTTTTAACCTAGTTCTCCCCCCAGCAGGTAATCAACCCCAATCATAATGTCACCTGAGCCCAGGAGTTGGCCAAGTTGGAAATTTTCCATTTACACTCGAGGACACAGAAAGCCCGAGGTTTGCTCAGCTGTTGATGGAATCAGGGCAAACAGCCAGGCTCCTCAGCCCCCAAGCAAAAGAGGGAAAGGACAGTGGACCAGGGTGAGGATTTCCCAGCTTCAAACACCAGCTGTGATGCTGGATCTACATGTAAGACTTTGAGGAAAGCCATGTGCTTCCCTCTACAGGCCACAGTTTCCTCTTTTGTAGAAAGAACAGGTAGGGAGAGAAACTTTCAACTATCTCTCCAGCAAGAACACCTTGTGGCCTGATGACACCTTGTCCGAAAAGTAATCGAGGTACCAGCCTCAGGGTTAGACTGACTCAGATTTGACGTCCCGCTTGACTGTTGTCACAAGCCACGTCCAACTCTTTGCAATCCCACGGACTGCAGCACGCCAGGCTCCCCTGTCCTTCACTATCCCCTGGAGTTTAGCAAACAGCTCTGACCGCCTTTACATCCTCCGGGACTCTTGGTTTCATTACCTGTAAAATTTAAACAGAAAATAGCTGTCATATCACAGTGCTGCGGCAATCCCCTGGTCTGTAGCCCACAAGGCTCTTCTGTCCGTGGAATTCTCTAGGCAAGAATACTGGAGTGGATCCCTTCTCCAAGGGATCTTCTCAACCCAGGGATCGAACCTGGGTCTCCTGCCTTGCAGGTGGATTCTCTACCTCTGAGCCACCTGGGAAGCCTGACTAATGAGGTAATGTGCAGGAAATGCTCAGCGGGGCACCTCACCAGGTGAGAAAGCTCCACACTGAGATACGCTTTTATCCACCCCCTGGTGGGAAATGGGTCCAGCCCACCTTCCTTATCTGTGGTTCCAACTGAAATACCTGGGCCGCTGTGGTCTAGAGTTCACTTTAGATAACCCAGAAATACCCTGCATTGCTCTTCACTGGGTTTTCCAGCTGGCACTAGTGGTAAAGAACCTTCCTGCCAATGCGGCAGATATAAGAGACTCAGGTTCAATCCCTGGGTGGGGAAGATTCCCTTGGAGGAGGGCATGACAACCCACATGTTTCCTTGCCTGGAGAATCCCATGGATATAGGAGCCTTGCATGTTACAGTCCATAGAGTTGCAAAGAGTTGGACACAACTGAAGTGGTTCAGCCCACACACACACTCTTCACTACCCTGCTGGGCAATGAGCCCATCCCAACAGGCCCCATGCTCCTGGTGGGTTAGGCAGGACCCTCCAACCTCCAAGGGTGATCCTGCTGACCAGTGACACTGGCCCCAGAACAGAGCAGCCACGGTGGCCCCCAAGCCCACAAGGACCCTACTTTTGCTCCAAGGTGCTGTCTTCCCCTCCTCTCACCTCCCTATCCTCTCCCCCTCCATTGCCAGAAACCTTGCTTTTTATCCACATATCCACCATTTTTCTTCCTGGCCCTTCCTTTGCAGCTTCTGACCTTTCATGCCGTTTTCCTAGGGAAGGCCTCACCTTGCTCTCGTGACTTGCACTTACCGTTTTATTTATCCAGCATGTTCAGTCACGCTTTGTAGGTGGATGCTTCTCACACCTCTTCCGGGTAAATCATTTTCCCCACCCTCCAGAGCTTCATCCCCAACACAGACACTGTCACAGTGTCTCCTCCAAAAGCATCTTGGCTCCTCCTCCACCCAAAAAGGCTGAAGACAAGGGTAGGCAGTCCAGAATGGAGGCGGGTGGGCAGAACACCAGACACTGCCTCCCAGAGTCTATAGCAAAGCCACCTTGTCCAGCATCTCATCTGATGATAGGGACCCTCCTAACATAGCCCTCCCTCGTGGTCTCCGAGCTATCATTTTATTTGCGTCCAATGTTTTGCCTATCTGTCCATGGCAGTCCTTTCAGCTTTAGAGAGCTCTGATCATTTCACCTCCCTTCCTTAGACCATCTCCCTATGGTTCCCTCCCCTGTAGAGTTAGTTTGTTGGATGAAGGGATCTCAAAGTATCTGCCTGGGCACCTGACCACCAAGAATTGCCAGTGACCTCCAGAAGCTAGGAGAGTCACAGAACAGACTCTTGGAGCCTCCAGGAGAGACCAACCCTGCTGACACTTTGATTTGAATTTCTAGATGCCAGAAGTGTGAAAGAATACATTTCTGTTGTTTTAAGTCACCTAATTTGGGACATTTCCTGTTTAGGAAAAGGTCACAGCATAGATCCTTCATTTTTCTGTGCTCTTGTGAAACACAAACTGCTTCCTATGACTCCTTTGAATTCACACAAATGATACTGTGCTGTGGACTACCTCTGCTCCTTTCTCATTTCCTTGTGATGCAGCCACAGCATCCGAACATCAGGTAGCAGTAGCGGGCATTCACATGTTCCCAGGACACTCACAGTGAGGGTGCCCAGAAGTCTTCCTGACACCTGCTGCCACAAACAGCTGCGATAAACAGCCTGCATGCCTGTCAAAAGGCTTGTGTAACAATTTCCTTTGTTTATACACCCAAACATAGGACTGCTGGGTAATAAGGACTTCTTATTATTGTTGTTCAGTGCTAAGTCGTGTCCGATCCATGGACTGCAGCACAGCAGGCTTCCCTGTCTATGCCTGTTTAATTGGAGTAACTACTCCCACTAGATTGCTTTTTGGAACAGCTGTACTTTTCTCATTCCTACAAACAGCTGGGGAGAGTGTCCTTCATCGATAAAGCCCCATCAACGCTGGTCGTGATTCGATTTTCTATACTTCACCGACAATTGATGTCACATTTTTTTTTAGCATTTCTCTAAGAAGGAGCCCAAGCAACTCTTCACATGACTATTGGCTGTTTCTATAAATTACCTGTTTGCCCATTTTTTCTGTTGGAGTCTTGTCTTATTCTTGTTGGTTCGAAGGAGATCTCTGTGTATTCTAAATCAGTTAACAAATTTTAAGCAGGAGAAAAGTGAAAGTGTTATTTGCTCGGTTGTATCCAACTCTTTGTGATCCCATGGACTGTACCCACCAGGCTCCTCTCTCCATGGAATTTTCCAGCCAAGAATACTGGAGTAGGTTGCCACTTCCTTCTCCATGGGATCTTCCCAACCCAGGGATTGGCCCCAGGGATTGAACTCTGATCTGCATTGCAGGCAGATCTTTTACCATCTGAGCCACTAACGACTCTTGAGCAGGAGAAGGGTACCCTGGACACTCTCAAAAATATGTTAGAGCCACAGGAGTTTTTGCTCATATCTGTTACATCTATCAGTATTTACCATTTTAGGAAACAAGACTTTCTAAAGATTTCTTCATTTATTAAAAAAATAATAAATGCATTATATATAAACATAAATAACATTTTTACTAAAAATAACTATGTTTTCCAAAATAAGGAATATAGTGAGGAGAGAAGCAAAGGTTTTGTTTTTTTTTTTTACTTTTCTACATCTTTTCAGTGTGTGACTTAAAGGAAGACAGTGAGATGCTCATATCTTCTTCTGCGATCCACCTACCACATATGATCTTGGCTGAAGCCTATAAGGATATGTAGTTGGGAAGAGAAAGTGCATTTTAATAGTCTTTGCAGGCTGTTTTCTTCTTCTCTCTTGCCTCCCAGTTGGGCACATCCTATGTGCTTTGTGAGGTGCATTTATGACAATAGCTGTTGAATCCCTCCTTCTGGACATGGGTGGACCTCTAAAGTGGGGTCTGAGCAGATCTGGGGCTGAGCCTGGTGTGTCCGCATAGCACAGGCAAAGGAGAGCTGAAAGGCAGCCTTTGAAAAATCCATTGGTCCTCTCTTGCCCTTTCAATAGATCTTTTATGTGTAAGAGTCTGTAGCATCATTCATTGGTCATTTGGGAAATATTAGTTCACAGAGTTGCAGAGATCTTCTAAATGTTGACATATTTCATTATACAGCATCAAAAAAGTCACATTTGTTAACATCACTGCCAATCCCATCAGAAAATCTTTAAGTATTAGGAATCTATCAAGCTCACAATGGTAGACAAGTTTTCCAACGTGCAAATCTTTGTTGAAAGCTTGACTGTTATCACTGCCAACACGTACAGCCTGCCCGTTCTTTCCTTCAAGGTGACAAGCTCACTTTCTCCATTTCTGAGAAAGGATGGAAGGAGCTGGGATCTGAGGTGAGTGGTTCATTTTCAGTCTCCCAGATTCTACCATGAAAACCTTCCAAGCCCAGCAGCCAGAACAGCAGGGCCCCCGGATCAGAGCTGGAGAGTAATGAAGCCCTGGGCTGGTCCCTCGTTCAGCAGCAGGGGGCAAACCGGGAGCTCTCAGCCTACAGACCCAGGAGCACTGACCCCTCTCCAGTGGGGTGAACTCAGAGTCTCAACGATTTCCTCTGCAAGACAGTGATCAGAACAGCAACTCTCAACCACAATCGCTTGAGCACCTGTTATCTTCCTGACTCTGGCTGAGCAGTGAACAGGCCCGGAGAAACTGGTGTTCTAGTGAGGAGTGCAGTGGGGTCCCGTGGTGAAGACAAGGGACTGGAGATGGGAGAACTAAGGCCAAATCTGGGTCACAGGGGCAAGCTCTTACTCCTGAAGAGACCTCAGGCATCACATAATCTTCTGGCCCCCATCTCTCTGATAATTTTCCACCCCTAGAATCCCAAACAATCATCAAATGACAATCACACTGGTTCAGTACCTGATGTTTCACTTAATATATGCAGAATTATTGTAGCTACGTCAAATATTAAAAATAGTTCCTGCACATTCCACCCTTAGGGTCTGATCATCACAGATGGTTCATAAAATCCTCATCCTTCAATACACAGAGACAGATTAAAGATTTGAGGAATTTTAAAACCATTTCTCCCTCCCTCTCTCTCTCTCTCTCTCTCTCTCTCTCTCTCTCACACACACACACACACACACACACACACACACATATCCTTTATACCTTCCCTTATATCCTTTAACACCCCATTCTTTTAAGGTCTTCAAGGAATTTTGGTCTCCTAGGAGTACCATCTAAAATGCAAATAACCCAGGAGGAGGGCACAGCTAAAGCCATCAACAGCTTACATTGGAGTTAGCAATTAACTCTTTACAACCTGAGATCAACTACCAACTCTCTCACTCAGCAAATGAGGCTCCCAAACAAATGACCCTCAGGCCCAGAAAGGGGAAGCACCTTCTGGCACCATCACCAGTCCTGCCGTCCCCAGACCACTCAGCCCAAGGGCAGGAGCGTCTTTGCTGGAGGAACTGGTCCCTGGCTCTCAGTCCAGGCCTCCACAACCTCATCACTTTGCTTTGGACACCATCAGAGGCTCCCCTAGCAGCACAAGGGTAGTATCCGCCCAGAAAGATGCTCCCTCCTAGCTGCAGACAACTTGCACCACGGCCCTGCAGCTCGGGGAGTGACTCTGGAATTGGTCTAAAGCCCACTCACTGCTGGTTCTCAGAGTTCAGACCATGGCCTCCGCCCTGGCCACTGCCTCCATGCCAGTCCCTCAGCTTGCTTCTCCCTCAGCCGTCTCCTGGGTTTCCCACCTGATTCCACTGCAAGGTTGCCTTTCAGCTCTCCTTGGCCTGTGCTGTGCAGACACACCAGGCCCAGATCCCACTGTAGAGATCCGTTCATGTCCAGACAGAGGGATTCAACAGCTATTATGATAAATGCACCTCACATAGCACATAGGATGTGCCCACCTGGGAGATAAGATAGAAGAAAGAAAAGACATCTAGAAAACAAGGAAGGGGAGTGATGAGATTCTTAGGGCGGCTCTGACCTAGGTGCTGTCTGCAGGACACCCCTTGGTGAGGCCTCTTTAAGCCAGCATCACGTGGTCCCCCATCCTGCTCCTCTGGGTCTCTCACGTGGCTTTGTAGAGGTCATGGGTGGCCCAAATACAGCAGCTAGAAACTCACAGAAGAGTCACACTGCAGCCCAGGGATTCTGCTGTCACAAGGCCCTGGAAGCCCTTCAGTTTAGACTCCACTCATTTAACATCCAGCTATTCCTTGACTCTGATACTTTGATTTTTATTTTTAAATTTTTTCAAAAAATATTTATATTTGAATTTCATATAATTTTTATTGAACGAGCAGTTCTTAAATGCTATAGTGTTTTGCAGTTTTCAAAAGTTTAACACGCGAGATTTCTATAATCCGTAATAGCCCTTCTTTTTCCCCACTCCTGTATCGCCCCTCCCCCTCACCCCTTTCCCCTGCTCTGTAACCGCTGCTTTGTTCTCTGTATCTGGTAGTCTGCTTCCCTTTTGTTTTCTTCACTAGTTTGTTGTATTTTTTAGATGCCACATGTAAGTGATATCATGCAGTATCTGTCTTTCTCTGTCTGACTTAGTTCACTTAGCATAATGCCCACCAAGTCCATCCATGTTGCTGCAAATAGCAAAATTTTATTCTTTTTCATGTCTGACTAATATCCTACTGTGAATACCGGAGTGGGTTACCATTTCCTTCTCCAGGGGATCTTCCTGACCCAGGGATCAAACCCAGGTCTCCCGCATTGGAGGCAGATGCTTTAACCTCTGAGCCACCAGGGAAGCCCAATATTCTACTGTATATACCTACCACACTTTCTTTATTCATTCATCTCTTTATGGACACTTACTTCTTCCTTACCTTGGCAATTGTAAATAATGCTGCTATGAACATTGGGGTGCATGCATCTTCCTGAATTAATGTTTTGGGTTTTTTGGATATACACCTGGAGTGGAATTTCTGGGTCAGGTGGTAGTTCTATTTTTAGTTCAGTTCCTCTGCCCTTTTTAAAATCAGGTTGTTTGTTTTCTTTGAGGTTGCGTTGTACCAGATGTTTATAAATTAGCCCCTTATCAGTCATATCATTTACAAACATCTTCTCCCATTTAGTAGGTTGTCTTTTCATTGTATATTTAATTTAAATCCTTACTTCAGCAAAATTGATGTGCATGGAAAGTAAATATTGATGTGTTCAGAAGAGCAGATGAACTAGCACCCACTTATGACAGCCTTGAGCCTGGCCCCTCTGTGTGTTATTTCATGAATCTTCACAAACCCTACCTTGCAAATGTGTGTACCCAACAGAACCCATCATTGGGCAGGTGTACCCACCAACCACCTGCTCAAGCATCACTGCTGCTGCTAAGTCGCTTCAGTCGTGTCCGACTCTGTATGACCCCGTAGACAGAAGCCCACCAGGCTCCCCTGTCCCTGGGATTCTCCAGGCAAGAACACTGGAGTGGGGTGCCATTTCCTTCTCCAGTGCATGAAAGTGAAAAGTGAAAGTGAAGTCACTCAGTTGTGTCCGACTCTTAGAGACCCCATGGACTGTAGCCCACCAGGCTCCTCCATCCATGGGATTTTCCAGGCAAGAGTACTGGAATGGGGTGCCATTGCCTTCTCCACAAGCATCACTGACATGCATCAAATTTGACGAAACACACACAAAAAATTACAGTCCTTTTGTTAAGTCTGGAAGAAACCGTCAATATCATTTAGTCCAACTAGATTTCCAGGTGTGGCAGCTGCCGCCACCAGGAAGGGGTGATTTGTGTGGGGCCACACACACTGGCGGAAGTGGTGTAGGGAGCAGAGCACCCTCCCACCATGCCTGGGCTGCCCTCCTCAACAGCCAGGGCTCTCCAGCGCTATCCCTTGAATAATGCTGCTGCATTAGTCATCGCTCAATGCACTGCTAAAGCCAGTTTTTCAGCTTGAGGAAAAGGAGGAGACATGTCACAGACGTGTTTAAGGGTCCCATGACTGGTGTGGTCCTCTTAACAAATAATTCTATGCACATTCTCAGTTTCAGACACAATTGCATGGGTTCCGAGTGTCACCTTGCCATGCCGAGCAGTCCCTGGATTCCCCCTTGAACACTCATTCACGCATCCCAGGGGCACAACACTCCAGGCAGTCCTTACAAAAGGCTGACATTAAAGCATGGGAGAATCCCAGGTCGTGCTGGTGGTTCCCACCTGCCAATGCAGGAGACATAAGAGATGCAGGTTCAGTCCTTGGGTTGGAAAGATCCCCTGGAGAAGGAAATGGCAACCCACTCCAGTATTCTTGCCTGAAGACTCCCATGGACAGAGGAGCCTGGTGGGTGGGCTATGGTCCATGAGGTCACAAAGAATCAGACATGACCGAAGCAACTTAGCACACACACACAGATTCAGAGAGGACCCTCCCCCACTGCCTCAGTCTCCCAAGTCCCACCCTTTCTCCATTTCACTTTGCCCACACCTCCACTAGCCATCACAATTTCAGTCTTTGCCAGCCATGCAGTATGAGAAAGTTGGGGGAATTACCAGTGCACCGCTTTGTTGCTTCGTTCAGCTCACCCTCTGCCCTGACACAAAAGCCTTGCTTAATTCTGTACTGAGCTGAACGGTGTCCTCCAAAATCATGTCTACCTATCTAGACTTTCAGAATGTGACTTCCTTTAGAAATAAGGTCCTGATAGATGTCTTCAAGTTAAGATGAGGTCATACTGCATCAGAGTCGGTCCTAATCCAATGATCAGTGTGTTTATAAGAAGAGAGAAATCTGCACAGAGGCCTCCACAGAGATAAGACAACGTGAACACACACACACATGCAGAGAAGCTGGCCAAGAAATGGGTCCAGCCCACCTTCCTTATCTGTGGTTCCAACTGAAATACCTGGGCCGCTGTGGTCTAGA
This sequence comes from Madoqua kirkii, assembly GCA_006408675.1. Lineage (NCBI taxonomy): Eukaryota > Metazoa > Chordata > Mammalia > Artiodactyla > Bovidae > Madoqua > Madoqua kirkii. Next base: position 87,282 of record SJYC01051923.1, read on the forward strand.
GTTCACTTTAGATAACCCAGAAATACCCTGCATTGCTCTTCACTGGGTTTTCCAGCTGGCACTAGTGGTAAAGAACCTTCCTGCCAATGCGGCAGATATAAGAGACTCAGGTTCAATCCCTGGGTGGGGAAGATTCCCTTGGAGGAGGGCATGACAACCCACATGTTTCCTTGCCTGGAGAATCCCATGGATATAGGAGCCTTGCATGTTACAGTCCATAGAGTTGCAAAGAGTTGGACACAACTGAAGTGGTTCAGCCCACACACACACTCTTCACTACCCTGCTGGGCAATGAGCCCATCCCAACAGGCCCCATGCTCCTGGTGGGTTAGGCAGGACCCTCCAACCTCCAAGGGTGATCCTGCTGACCAGTGACACTGGCCCCAGAACAGAGCAGCCACGGTGGCCCCCAAGCCCACAAGGACCCTACTTTTGCTCCAAGGTGCTGTCTTCCCCTCCTCTCACCTCCCTATCCTCTCCCCCTCCATTGCCAGAAACCTTGCTTTTTATCCACATATCCACCATTTTTCTTCCTGGCCCTTCCTTTGCAGCTTCTGACCTTTCATGCCGTTTTCCTAGGGAAGGCCTCACCTTGCTCTCGTGACTTGCACTTAGCCGTTTTATTTATCCAGCATGTTCAGTCACGCTTTGTAGGTGGATGCTTCTCACACCTCTTCCGGGTAAATCATTTTCCCCACCCTCCAGAGCTTCATCCCCAACACAGACACTGTCACAGTGTCTCCTCCAAAAGCATCTTGGCTCCTCCTCCACCCAAAAAGGCTGAAGACAAGGGTAGGCAGTCCAGAATGGAGGCGGGTGGGCAGAACACCAGACACTGCCTCCCAGAGTCTATAGCAAAGCCACCTTGTCCAGCATCTCATCTGATGATAGGGACCCTCCTAACATAGCCCTCCCTCGTGGTCTCCGAGCTATCATTTTATTTGCGTCCAATGTTTTGCCTATCTGTCCATGGCAGTCCTTTCAGCTTTAGAGAGCTCTGATCATTTCACCTCCCTTCCTTAGACCATCTCCCTATGGTTCCCTCCCCTGTAGAGTTAGTTTGTTGGATGAAGGGATCTCAAAGTATCTGCCTGGGCACCTGACCACCAAGAATTGCCAGTGACCTCCAGAAGCTAGGAGAGTCACAGAACAGACTCTTGGAGCCTCCAGGAGAGACCAACCCTGCTGACACTTTGATTTGAATTTCTAGATGCCAGAAGTGTGAAAGAATACATTTCTGTTGTTTTAAGTCACCTAATTTGGGACATTTCCTGTTTAGGAAAAGGTCACAGCATAGATCCTTCATTTTTCTGTGCTCTTGTGAAACACAAACTGCTTCCTATGACTCCTTTGAATTCACACAAATGATACTGTGCTGTGGACTACCTCTGCTCCTTTCTCATTTCCTTGTGATGCAGCCACAGCATCCGAACATCAGGTAGCAGTAGCGGGCATTCACATGTTCCCAGGACACTCACAGTGAGGGTGCCCAGAAGTCTTCCTGACACCTGCTGCCACAAACAGCTGCGATAAACAGCCTGCATGCCTGTCAAAAGGCTTGTGTAACAATTTCCTTTGTTTATACACCCAAACATAGGACTGCTGGGTAATAAGGACTTCTTATTATTGTTGTTCAGTTGCTAAGTCGTGTCCGATCCATGGACTGCAGCACAGCAGGCTTCCCTGTCTATGCCTGTTTAATTGGAGTAACTACTCCCACTAGATTGCTTTTTGGAACAGCTGTACTTTTCTCATTCCTACAAACAGCTGGGGAGAGTGTCCTTCATCGATAAAGCCCCATCAACGCTGGTCGTGATTCGATTTTCTATACTTCACCGACAATTGATGTCACATTTTTTTTTAGCATTTCTCTAAGAAGGAGCCCAAGCAACTCTTCACATGACTATTGGCTGTTTCTATAAATTACCTGTTTGCCCATTTTTTCTGTTGGAGTCTTGTCTTATTCTTGTTGGTTCGAAGGAGATCTCTGTGTATTCTAAATCAGTTAACAAATTTTAAGCAGGAGAAAAGTGAAAGTGTTATTTGCTCGGTTGTATCCAACTCTTTGTGATCCCATGGACTGTACCCACCAGGCTCCTCTCTCCATGGAATTTTCCAGCCAAGAATACTGGAGTAGGTTGCCACTTCCTTCTCCATGGGATCTTCCCAACCCAGGGATTGGCCCCAGGGATTGAACTCTGATCTGCATTGCAGGCAGATCTTTTACCATCTGAGCCACTAACGACTCTTGAGCAGGAGAAGGGTACCCTGGACACTCTCAAAAATATGTTAGAGCCACAGGAGTTTTTGCTCATATCTGTTACATCTATCAGTATTTACCATTTTAGGAAACAAGACTTTCTAAAGATTTCTTCATTTATTAAAAAAATAATAAATGCATTATATATAAACATAAATAACATTTTTACTAAAAATAACTATGTTTTCCAAAATAAGGAATATAGTGAGGAGAGAAGCAAAGGTTTTGTTTTTTTTTTTTACTTTTCTACATCTTTTCAGTGTGTGACTTAAAGGAAGACAGTGAGATGCTCATATCTTCTTCTGCGATCCACCTACCACATATGATCTTGGCTGAAGCCTATAAGGATATGTAGTTGGGAAGAGAAAGTGCATTTTAATAGTCTTTGCAGGCTGTTTTCTTTCTTCTCTCTTGCCTCCCAGTTGGGCACATCCTATGTGCTTTGTGAGGTGCATTTATGACAATAGCTGTTGAATCCCTCCTTCTGGACATGGGTGGACCTCTAAAGTGGGGTCTGAGCAGATCTGGGGCTGAGCCTGGTGTGTCCGCATAGCACAGGCAAAGGAGAGCTGAAAGGCAGCCTTTGAAAAATCCATTGGTCCTCTCTTGCCCTTTCAATAGATCTTTTATGTGTAAGAGTCTGTAGCATCATTCATTGGTCATTTGGGAAATATTAGTTCACAGAGTTGCAGAGATCTTCTAAATGTTGACATATTTCATTATACAGCATCAAAAAAGTCACATTTGTTAACATCACTGCCAATCCCATCAGAAAATCTTTAAGTATTAGGAATCTATCAAGCTCACAATGGTAGACAAGTTTTCCAACGTGCAAATCTTTGTTGAAAGCTTGACTGTTATCACTGCCAACACGTACAGCCTGCCCGTTCTTTCCTTCAAGGTGACAAGCTCACTTTCTCCATTTCTGAGAAAGGATGGAAGGAGCTGGGATCTGAGGTGAGTGGTTCATTTTCAGTCTCCCAGATTCTACCATGAAAACCTTCCAAGCCCAGCAGCCAGAACAGCAGGGCCCCCGGATCAGAGCTGGAGAGTAATGAAGCCCTGGGCTGGTCCCTCGTTCAGCAGCAGGGGGCAAACCGGGAGCTCTCAGCCTACAGACCCAGGAGCACTGACCCCTCTCCAGTGGGGTGAACTCAGAGTCTCAACGATTTCCTCTGCAAGACAGTGATCAGAACAGCAACTCTCAACCACAATCGCTTGAGCACCTGTTATCTTCCTGACTCTGGCTGAGCAGTGAACAGGCCCGGAGAAACTGGTGTTCTAGTGAGGAGTGCAGTGGGGTCCCGTGGTGAAGACAAGGGACTGGAGATGGGAGAACTAAGGCCAAATCTGGGTCACAGGGGCAAGCTCTTACTCCTGAAGAGACCTCAGGCATCACATAATCTTCTGGCCCCCATCTCTCTGATAATTTTCCACCCCTAGAATCCCAAACAATCATCAAATGACAATCACACTGGTTCAGTACCTGATGTTTCACTTAATATATGCAGAATTATTGTAGCTACGTCAAATATTAAAAATAGTTCCTGCACATTCCACCCTTAGGGTCTGATCATCACAGATGGTTCATAAAATCCTCATCCTTCAATACACAGAGACAGATTAAAGATTTGAGGAATTTTAAAACCATTTCTCCCTCCCTCTCTCTCTCTCTCTCTCTCTCTCTCTCTCTCTCACACACACACACACACACACACACACACATATCCTTTATACCTTCCCTTATATCCTTTAACACCCCATTCTTTTAAGGTCTTCAAGGAATTTTGGTCTCCTAGGAGTACCATCTAAAATGCAAATAACCCAGGAGGAGGGCACAGCTAAAGCCATCAACAGCTTACATTGGAGTTAGCAATTAACTCTTTACAACCTGAGATCAACTACCAACTCTCTCACTCAGCAAATGAGGCTCCCAAACAAATGACCCTCAGGCCCAGAAAGGGGAAGCACCTTCTGGCACCATCACCAGTCCTGCCGTCCCCAGACCACTCAGCCCAAGGGCAGGAGCGTCTTTGCTGGAGGAACTGGTCCCTGGCTCTCAGTCCAGGCCTCCACAACCTCATCACTTTGCTTTGGACACCATCAGAGGCTCCCCTAGCAGCACAAGGGTAGTATCCGCCCAGAAAGATGCTCCCTCCTAGCTGCAGACAACTTGCACCACGGCCCTGCAGCTCGGGGAGTGACTCTGGAATTGGTCTAAAGCCCACTCACTGCTGGTTCTCAGAGTTCAGACCATGGCCTCCGCCCTGGCCACTGCCTCCATGCCAGTCCCTCAGCTTGCTTCTCCCTCAGCCGTCTCCTGGGTTTCCCACCTGATTCCACTGCAAGGTTGCCTTTCAGCTCTCCTTGGCCTGTGCTGTGCAGACACACCAGGCCCAGATCCCACTGTAGAGATCCGTTCATGTCCAGACAGAGGGATTCAACAGCTATTATGATAAATGCACCTCACATAGCACATAGGATGTGCCCACCTGGGAGATAAGATAGAAGAAAGAAAAGACATCTAGAAAACAAGGAAGGGGAGTGATGAGATTCTTAGGGCGGCTCTGACCTAGGTGCTGTCAGCAGGACACCCCTTGGTGAGGCCTCTTTAAGCCAGCATCACGTGGTCCCCCATCCTGCTCCTCTGGGTCTCTCACGTGGCTTTGTAGAGGTCATGGGTGGCCCAAATACAGCAGCTAGAAACTCACAGAAAGTCACACTGCAGCCCAGGGATTCTGCTGTCACAAGGCCCTGGAAGCCCTTCAGTTTAGACTCCACTCATTTAACATCCAGCTATTCCTTGACTCTGATACTTTGATTTTTATTTTTAAATTTTTTCAAAAAATATTTATATTTGAATTTCATATAATTTTTATTGAACGAGCAGTTCTTAAATGCTATAGTGTTTTGCAGTTTTCAAAAGTTTAACACGCGAGATTTCTATAATCCGTAATAGCCCTTCTTTTCCCCCACTCCTGTATCGCCCCTCCCCCTCACCCCTTTCCCCTGCTCTGTAACCGCTGCTTTGTTCTCTGTATCTGGTAGTCTGCTTCCCTTTTGTTTTCTTCACTAGTTTGTTGTATTTTTTAGATGCCACATGTAAGTGATATCATGCAATATCTGTCTTTCTCTGTCTGACTTAGTTCACTTAGCATAATGCCCACCAAGTCCATCCATGTTGCTGCAAATAGCAAAATTTTATTCTTTTTCATGTCTGACTAATATCCTACTGTGAATACCGGAGTGGGTTACCATTTCCTTCTCCAGGGGATCTTCCTGACCCAGGGATCAAACCCAGGTCTCCCGCATTGGAGGCAGATGCTTTAACCTCTGAGCCACCAGGGAAGCCCAATATTCTACTGTATATACCTACCACACTTTCTTTATTCATTCATCTCTTTATGGACACTTACTTCTTCCTTACCTTGGCAATTGTAAATAATGCTGCTATGAACATTGGGGTGCATGCATCTTCCTGAATTAATGTTTTGGGTTTTTTGGATATACACCTGGAGTGGAATTTCTGGGTCAGGTGGTAGTTCTATTTTTAGTTCAGTTCCTCTGCCCTTTTTAAAATCAGGTTGTTTGTTTTCTTTGAGGTTGCGTTGTACCAGATGTTTATAAATTAGCCCCTTATCAGTCATATCATTTACAAACATCTTCTCCCATTTAGTAGGTTGTCTTTTCATTGTATATTTAATTTAAATCCTTACTTCAGCAAAATTGATGTGCATGGAAAGTAAATATTGATGTGTTCAGAAGAGCAGATGAACTAGCACCCACTTATGACAGCCTTGAGCCTGGCCCCTCTGTGTGTTATTTCATGAATCTTCACAAACCCTACCTTGCAAATGTGTGTACCCAACAGAACCCATCATTGGGCAGGTGTACCCACCAACCACCTGCTCAAGCATCACTGCTGCTGCTAAGTCGCTTCAGTCGTGTCCGACTCTGTATGACCCCGTAGACAGAAGCCCACCAGGCTCCCCTGTCCCTGGGATTCTCCAGGCAAGAACACTGGAGTGGGGTGCCATTTCCTTCTCCAGTGCATGAAAGTGAAAAGTGAAAGTGAAGTCACTCAGTTGTGTCCGACTCTTAGAGACCCCATGGACTGTAGCCCACCAGGCTCCTCCATCCATGGGATTTTCCAGGCAAGAGTACTGGAATGGGGTGCCATTGCCTTCTCCACAAGCATCACTGACATGCATCAAATTTGACGAAACACACACAAAAAATTACAGTCCTTTTGTTAAGTCTGGAAGAAACCGTCAATATCATTTAGTCCAACTAGATTTCCAGGTGTGGCAGCTGCCGCCACCAGGAAGGGGTGATTTGTGTGGGGCCACACACACTGGCGGAAGTGGTGTAGGGAGCAGAGCACCCTCCCACCATGCCTGGGCTGCCCTCCTCAACAGCCAGGGCTCTCCAGCGCTATCCCTTGAATAATGCTGCTGCATTAGTCATCGCTCAATGCACTGCTAAAGCCAGTTTTTCAGCTTGAGGAAAAGGAGGAGACATGTCACAGACGTGTTTAAGGGTCCCATGACTGGTGTGGTCCTCTTAACAAATAATTCTATGCACATTCTCAGTTTCAGACACAATTGCATGGGTTCCGAGTGTCACCTTGCCATGCCGAGCAGTCCCTGGATTCCCCCTTGAACACTCATTCACGCATCCCAGGGGCACAACACTCCAGGCAGTCCTTACAAAAGGCTGACATTAAAGCATGGGAGAATCCCAGGTCGTGCTGGTGGTTCCCACCTGCCAATGCAGGAGACATAAGAGATGCAGGTTCAGTCCTTGGGTTGGAAAGATCCCCTGGAGAAGGAAATGGCAACCCACTCCAGTATTCTTGCCTGAAGACTCCCATGGACAGAGGAGCCTGGTGGGTGGGCTATGGTCCATGAGGTCACAAAGAATCAGACATGACCGAAGCAACTTAGCACACACACACAGATTCAGAGAGGACCCTCCCCCACTGCCTCAGTCTCCCAAGTCCCACCCTTTCTCCATTTCACTTTGCCCACACCTCCACTAGCCATCACAACTTCAGTCTTTGCCAGCCATGCAGTATGAGAAAGTTGGGGGAATTACCAGTGCACCGCTTTGTTGCTTCGTTCAGCTCACCCTCTGCCCTGACACAAAAGCCTTGCTTAATTCTGTACTGAGCTGAACGGTGTCCTCCAAAATCATGTCTACCTATCTAGACTTTCAGAATGTGACTTCCTTTAGAAATAAGGTCCTGATAGATGTCTTCAAGTTAAGATGAGGTCATACTGCATCAGAGTCGGTCCTAATCCAATGATCAGTGTGTTTATAAGAAGAGAGAAATCTGCACAGAGGCCTCCACAGAGATAAGACAACGTGAACACACACACACATGCAGAGAAGCTGGCCACATGAAGATAAAGGCAGACACTGGGCTCATGCTCAGTCCCTCACATCATGCTCAGTGGTCCCTCACAAGCCGAGGGACACCGAGGATTGTCAGCCGCCACCAGACGCTGCAAGATGCAAGGAGAAATTCTTCCCTAGACCCTTCTGAGGAGTCACGGCACTGCCAACACCACAATTTGGGGTTTCTAGTCTACAGAACTGTGCAAGAATAAGTGTGTGCTATTTTAAGCTACTCATGCTAAGTCGCTTCAGTCGTGTCTGACTCTTTGCAACATTGTGGACTGTAGCTCTCCAGGCTCTTCTGTCCATGGGATTCTCCAGACAGAATACTACAGTGGGTTGCCATGCCCTCCTGCAGGGGATCTTCCTGACCCAGGGACTGAGCCCAGCTCTCTTAGTCTCTTGCATTGGCAGGCAGGTTCCTTACCACTAGTGGCAATTTGTTTTGGCAGTTTCAGATAGAAACTTCCTTTTCTAAATCTAAACAAGTAAATTAAGTCTAAAGTAACTAAATCTACTAAGTGCTCATGCTCAGTCGTTCAGTTTGCCTGACTCTTTGAGCCCTGTGGACTGCAGCCTGCCAGGCTCCCCTGTCCATGGGATTCTCCAGGCGAGAATACGGGACTGGGTTGCCACGCCCTCCTTCAGGGGATCTCGACCCAGAGATCCTGGGACTCCTGCATTGCAGGCAGATTCTTTACCACTGAGCCATCTGGGACTCTAATAATTATATATGAACCTCATCATAGATCCTCATCTCTAGAATGTAACCAAATGTCGCAGTAATAAATCTCTTCAACTAACATCCTTGCTCCAAACACACACACATATTCTGGGGGAAGAGAATGATTTCTCATAAAAGTTTTCTGGTTAAGCAGTTCAAGCAAAGGCAGGATGATCCCTTATCTAAGAGACTGACATAAAGAATTATAGGGAGCAACAGCTGGCACCCCCTCCCTGGCAACCCCTTCCAAGAGCAGAAGCCCCCTCCATTTGGGTGGGATTAATCTGAATGGGCCCTGATGGGTCTAAACCATGGGTCACAAATAAGCATAATCACAAATCAGCATAACATCAACCCCCCAGACACAACACTCAGTTCAGAAAACGCATGTGACCTAAGTTTGTCCAGTCACAATACAGTCTAGGATTTAGATCTTCTGGTTAGAAGAAAGAAATAACCCCCCTCTTCTACTGAACATTAGCAGGAAAGCATGAGTGCCTCTCTCTGTTCCTGGCAACCGTCTTGAGACCACATGGGGCGCCGATGCTTCGGAAAGTAGCAAGATGAGAAAGAACAATATTCAGTCAGAATGTCATCCTGAGCCCTGGATCTAGTTTTGTTGTACATCAAACCCCTGGGCTTTTCAATTACCTGAAAATTCCTGTTATCTTCTCAGCTGGTTTCATCTGGGTTTTCCGAAGTTTATGCCCCAAAGCACCTGAACTGATACAGAATTTCAATCCAGTAGTCATTTGGGGCTGTCTTAAGCGACACCTAAAAATGTCACATATCCTGAAATTCAAAACATGCTATGCCAGAGCTCTCAAAATCCCTCTCAGCGGTCAGTGTGGCTCCCGCTTCTAACAGCTTCTCTTGTGTGGACATTGAAGGTCACCAGCATGAGAGCTTCCAAATTGTTGTTATTTACAAGAGAACAAGTCGGGCGGTGTTCTAATTTTTTGATCCAGAGCTGACTCCCTCAGATTTGGCTCCCTGTGACCTCAAGGCACAGTGGTGAGAGCGTGCAAATTCTCCCTTTCCTATTTCCCGCTAAGCCTCTTTCCCCGTCCCCACTCCAGTCACTGCTGTGAGCCATCAAAGGGTTAAATGCTAGCAACGTGGCTTTTAAGAACAGCTGGAAGCAAAGTGCTGCCCCAGGCTAAGAGCAACCAATAAAAGGTCAGGAGGTTGAGGGAATCATTTTCCGAGGGAATCATTTTCCATGGGAATCATTTTCTAAAGGGAACGGCAAAGTTATTTAAGTCACCAGGTGGGACACGAAAAAGGAGAATCTTTCTGGGCTCTCAAGGAAAGGACGGCGCTTGACCCCATAGATTTTGCCTGTCCCCAACCTGCATAATGAAGCAAAAACCTTGCATCAAATTAATTTTTATGTATGATGTTTTCTATACATACGTGTGTGTGTGTGTATATATATATATGCACCATACTCACTTTCATTTTGAAAAATACTGTCACCTCTTTGGGAATAAACACGGGAGAAGGGAGAGAGGAACATAAAATGCTCATACCCCTTGACCCAGTAATTTCACTCTTGGGAATGCAACTCCAAGAAATATATTCAACAGAGGAAATAAGTTTCATGTGCAAAGATGTTCACTGCCACATTGTTTATGATAGGGAAAAAACTAATGGTTTAGCAAAAGGGGGTGAGTTCGTAAATTACTGCACATTAATGCAAGAGAATATCACGGGCCGTTGAAAATGCAAAGTAACAGCATGGGAAATGACACCTTACATAAGCAGACATAAAACAATATGCACAGGATGACTGGAGCTGCCCTGCTCTGAATCTTCAGTGCATAAAGCCAGGAAGTGTGGCCATAATGAAAGAGCTAAATTGAGAGACCTTCTTCTAGTTCTCTATTTTGTTTAATGTGAATTTCTTTTTTCTGATTAAAAATGTAATTTTAGGGGGGGAGGAATGAAAGTGTTCATAAATTATGGTGGTGGTTTAGTACATCTCTATGAATATACTAAAAACTATTGGATTGTACATTTTCAATGGGAGAATCGTATGGTATATTATTATGAATTATATCTCAAGAGTTGTGTCCGACTCTTTTCAACCCCATGGACTGTAGCCTACCAGACTCCTCCATCTGTGGGATTTTCCAGGAAAGAATACTGGAGTAGGTTGCCACTTCCTTTTCCAGATCTTCCCAACCCAGATATCGAGCCCGGGTCTGCCGCATTGCAGGGAGATGCTTTACCATCTGAGCCACCAGGGAAACTCAATAAAACTGTTACCAAACATGTAATTTTGTTTTTAAAAACATGAGCCATTTTCAGTGAAGAAAGGAAAAGATCTTTGTTTCCAGCTTAAATAACATTGTCATTCAACAGCTGGACCTACAGGGCTTTTTAATAAATCTCGACACAGTTTATGAAGCTGATGACAAATAAAATCTTGAGCCCAATGTGAACCAAAGCACACCCACTGTGATTCAGGAGACAGGATCCTCCCTGGTGCCTCTCAAGATGGGACCAGTGAGGTGAAAAAAACTTCTGAAATCAGACAAAAGGAACTCAAATCTCAAAGCAACAAAACTATCGTAGTATTGGTCTGAGCAGCTTACTTATCCTTTCTGAGCCTCTGGTTTTTGCTTTCCCTAAGATGGAGCCAACTTTGTCTTCCTGATAAAGTTGCTGTGAAAATTAAGTTGTATCATATATGTAAAGTATCAGGCATAATAGAAGATGCTCAGTGCTGCTATATTTTTGTTAGACTACATATAATATAGAGGCACAACTGAACTAAGTTTTTAAATTACTTTGAGTTCTGTTCAGGGGTTACCAAGCATGACAGAACCTGGGAAGTGGTCTGTACATGTCTGTCTGGACTATCTCCTAGGGAAGCTGAGGTTTTTCTAAGAGACTGACCACTGGTCCTATCACTGGCCTCTCACCTCCAACAACCTGAGCCAACAACAGCTGTGTCTGTCCATGTGGCCCAGCTCCACCACAGGGGTCTGGAAAGAAGAGAGAAACACTTTATCCACAGGCTCCTAAGGCAACAGCTCACTTCAATAGTGAAATGAAATGTTAGTCACTCGGTCGTGGGTCGTGTCTGACTCTGCAACCCCATGGACTGTAGCCGACCAGGCTCCTCTGTCCATGGAATTATCCTGGCAAGAATACTGGAGTGGGTTGCTATTCCCTTCTCCAGGGAATCTTCCTGACCCAGGGATCAAACCCAGGTCTGCCGCATTGCAGGCAGATTCTTTACTGTCTGAGCCACCTGGGAGACAAAGTCAATTAAACCAGTTTCCAACAGCCATCTCAATTCCAACTGGAGAGTTTCATTCACGGTAAAATGGACTTCCTCTTAAGGAAATTCGGCACCATCACAGCAGGGCTCCCAGCCTTGGGGTCATGAAACCCTGGAGCTGGGTGTTGTCTCTACCAGTTTACAGCCTCCAGGCAAGTCTCAGATACCCACGTATACCAAGACAGCATTTCTGCCACTGGGAAAATGGGACTTAGCTATGCAACTCATATTGCACAGAGGATTAAATCAGACAAAATAACATTCATGGGGATATGGTAGATGCCCAATAAAAGATGGTGTTTGCCCTTCCCCGTTATGTTTTAATTGACGCGATTTTCTTCTGCTGAGACAGGCTCATCCATCCTCTTCCTCAGTGTGTGTGTGTGTATATATATATATGCACCATACTCACTTTCATTTTGAAAAATACTGTCACCTCTTTGGGAATAAACACGGGAGAAGGGAGAGAGGAACATAAAATGCTCATACCCCTTGACCCAGTAATTTCACTCTTGGGAATGCAACTCCAAGAAATATATTCAACAGAGGAAATAAGTTTCATGTGCAAAGATGTTCACTGCCACATTGTTTATGATAGGGAAAAAACTAATGGTTTAGCAAAAGGGGGTGAGTTCGTAAATTACTGCACATTAATGCAAGAGAATATCACGGGCCGTTGAAAATGCAAAGTAACAGCATGGGAAATGACACCTTACATAAGCAGACATAAAACAATATGCACAGGATGACTGGAGCTGCCCTGCTCTGAATCTTCAGTGCATAAAGCCAGGAAGTGTGGCCATAATGAAAGAGCTAAATTGAGAGACCTTCTTCTAGTTCTCTATTTTGTTTAATGTGAATTTCTTTTTTCTGATTAAAAATGTAATTTTAGGGGGGGAGGAATGAAAGTGTTCATAAATTATGGTGGTGGTTTAGTACATCTCTATGAATATACTAAAAACTATTGGATTGTACATTTTCAATGGGAGAATCGTATGGTATATTATTATGAATTATATCTCAAGAGTTGTGTCCGACTCTTTTCAACCCCATGGACTGTAGCCTACCAGACTCCTCCATCCGTGGGATTTTCCAGGAAAGAATACTGGAGTAGGTTGCCACTTCCTTTTCCAGATCTTCCCAACCCAGATATCGAGCCCAGGTCTCCCGCATTGCAGGGAGATGCTTTACCATCTGAGCCACCAGGGAAACTCAATAAAACTGTTACCAAACATGTAATTTTGTTTTTAAAAACATGAGCCAGTTTCAGGGAAGAAAGGAAAAGATCTTTGTTTCCAGCTTAAATAACATTGTCATTCAACAGCTGGACCTACAGGGCTTTTTAATAAATCTCGACACAGTTTATGAAGCTGGTGACAAATAAAATCTTGAGCCCAATGTGAACCAAAGCACACCCACTGTGATTCAGGAGACAGGATCCTCCCTGGTGCCTCTCAAGATGGGACCAGTGAGGTGAAAAAAACTTCTGAAATCAGACAAAAGGAACTCAAATCTCAAAGCAACAAAACTATCGTAGTATTGGTCTGAGCAGCTTACTTATCCTTTCTGAGCCTCTGGTTTTTGCTTTCCCTAAGATGGAGCCAACTTTGTCTTCCTGATAAAGTTGCTGTGAAAATTAAGTTGTATCATATATGTAAAGTATCAGGCATAATGAAGATGCTCAGTGCTGCTATATTTTTGTTAGACTACATATAATATAGAGGCACAACTGAACTAAGTTTTTAAATTACTTTGAGTTCTGTTCAGGGGTTACCAAGCATGACAGAACCTGGGAAGTGGTCTGTACATGTCTGTCTGGACTATCTCCTAGGGAAGCTGAGGTTTTTCTAAGAGACTGACCACTGGTCCTATCACTGGCCTCTCACCTCCAACAACCTGAGCCAACAACAGCTGTGTCTGTCCATGTGGCCCAGCTCCAGCACAGGGGTCTGGAAAGAAGAGAGAAACACTTTATCCACAGGCTCCTAAGGCAACAGCTCACTTCAATAGTGAAATGAAATGTTAGTCACTCGGTCGTGGGTCGTGTCTGACTCTGCAACCCCATGGACTGTAGCCGACCAGGCTCCTCTGTCCATGGAATTATCCTGGCAAGAATACTGGAGTGGGTTGCTATTCCCTTCTCCAGGGAATCTTCCTGACCCAGGGATCAAACCCAGGTCTGCCGCATTGCAGGCAGATTCTTTACTGTCTGAGCCACCTGGGAGACAAAGTCAATTAAACCAGTTTCCAACAGCCATCTCAATTCCAACTGGAGAGTTTCATTCACGGTAAAATGGACTTCCTCTTAAGGAAATTCGGCACCATCACAGCAGGGCTCCCAGCCTTGGGGTCATGAAACCCTGGAGCTGGGTGTTGTCTCTACCAGTTTACAGCCTCCAGGCAAGTCTCAGATACCCACGTATACCAAGACAGCATTTCTGCCACTGGGAAAATGGGACTTAGCTATGCAACTCATATTGCACAGAGGATTAAATCAGACAAAATAACATTCATGGGGATATGGTAGATGCCCAATAAAAGATGGTGTTTGCCCTTCCCCGTTATGTTTTAATTGACGCGATTTTCTTCTGCTGAGACAGGCTCATCCATCCTCTTCCTCATTCTCTCTCCTGCTCCCCGGCCCCAGTCCCACCCTCCAATTTCTTCCCCTTCCCAAACCAGCAAGTCCCAGAATCTTATCCTCCAACTGTCAGTCAGCACCAACTCAGGCCTCGGCATATGGCCCCGCACAATCTCCCCATGATCTCATCCAGTTGGACTGTTATTTTTATAGGCTGGTATTAAGCAGCATAAGCCAGGAATGTTATATACACTGTCACACCGGGTATTCTCAGGCCTGCGGTACAGATGGAGCGTTCCTAGAATTTTATGGTATAACACATGGGTCTCTAGCCTCCATTTCAGACCCCACACTCTCTGGGGACCAGAGGAAAGCCCTGGAGGGCTCCCTGCCCACTGCTGCCCTCTCTCCTCCTTGTTTGCCCAGCAACTGTTCCCCTCCCAAGTCGCATCAGCATGAGCAGCCATCACTCAGAGAGACAGAGAAAGAGAGAGAGAGAAAGAGAGGAGGTTGCCAGGGGAAACAGGGAACTCTGCAGGGGCCCTTTGCATCCTACCAAGGAAGAGTTTATGAGCTGAACAACCCATAACCTGAGCTGCTTGTCCTAACTACAGTCCTGTTCCTCTACATGCAGGAACTCTGAGCATCGCATGGAGGGGATTTCGGAGAGCAATTCTTCCTAACACAACTTCCCTTTAGGGAAAAAGCTAGGATTTCACAGCTGTTGGACATTTAATAGAATGGTCAAAACTGCAAGAAATTATCTGTGTAAATTATAAATATGAGCCATGGTCTTATTGCTCTCTTCTCCCAAATGTAGAAGAGAAAAGCAAAGAAAAGGCACAGGTGTCTTGGACTCATAAAGGTAGGATGGACGATTCAGCGCACCCCTGGCCCGCCATCATCTCCCCCACCCCGGCCCAAACCCCACCCCC
>SJYC01051924.1:0-49539 GCA_006408675.1 Madoqua kirkii
ACCGCCACGTGGAATCGCACTGCTGTTCTTCGCTTAATACATATGTTCCTAGCTCTTGGTCACTCCATAATTTGCTGTCATCAGTTGTAGTTTCTTTCCTGGTAACTGCAATTCCTTAAAAACAAAGTGAGCGTGAACATCTTTCTTCTTCCGCCCTGGCAACCGTGCCAGCTTTGCCTCTTACGCGCCATATCCTTTGCCTCTCTCACACCGTGTCTTGCCGCCCACCTGGCCAGGCTCCTTTGCTTTTCTGTTTCTTCTGTCTGCCTGACCCCTCACCTGGGTGGGAACAGCCCTGAAAGAGAAGGGACAGGGTCACCAATGTCTGTGCATGAGGACGAACTCCTGTGCCCACACACACAGTAAATGGATTCAAGGCCAAGGTGGCAAACCCATTAGCCATTCCTCCCATCATTGGGGTGATGGCGAGTGGCATGTATTGGAGGAACCTGGTCACAAATGAGACCCTCGAACCCCTACAAACTCTTTGCTCTTTCCCTCACTCGGAACAACGTCAAAAAATTAAAAGATCTAACCCCCAGGTCCCAAGAACTCACAGCACCTCAGAAAAAGAGAAGGTGGACATTTACAACTACATCCAGCTTTTCCAAAATATGAATAAAATCAATAAAATCCATGCATTGAGTTATAGGAAGGCGACATAGACTCACTGCACTGTCTTATTTCTCTGCTGTGGCTCTCAACACGGTGCTCACTCAATCTGGGGCAATGCATAAGAAACTGCCTGCGATTCAGGAGACTCCGGTTCGATTCCTGGGACTAACACAGGGTAGGATGTGTCTTGATTGCCTGCACCGAATCTACACTCCAATTTATCTGTGACAACCTCTTGTGAAGCCTCCCTTTTACTACTGACATTTGTGACCCAAACCACCCCATATTTAAAGTTCTTAGAGAAAGTAACCCATGGGGACTTTCTGATCATAGAATTTTTTATGCTAAGGGACATGTGAACGAAAGTGCAGAACAACCCATGGAAGTAAAGACAGCTCTTCTCTTCCGGTTTTGAAGACAGCTCAGAGGGTCGCCAGCCCACCTCAGAGGTCATCCACACGATGCTGATTCCTCTACGCAGCCAAGGGCTTGGCCTGCTGTCGTTACAGAGGTCAGACTTGTGGGAGCTGCATTGAAATGATGTTCCTGAGAGTTCTGACCTACAGATGTGAAGGTGTTGATATCACAAAGGGAGTGGGGCAGATCCTAAGAAAAATGGACAGCTAGGCTGACCCTGGAAAGAGAGACAAAAGGAGGAGAAACTGTGAAGGCGGAGGGAAGTACAGAGAAAGGAAGAGGGAAAATGAACAGGGGAGGGGATGGGAACAGCATGAAGGAAGCTGTAGGCCAAGGGAAGTCCAGAGGAAACCGGAAAAGCGGCTCTAAACTCTGAGGACTTTGCAGGCGGCGAGCATTCATGAAGAATTGTAGTTACACAGTGTCTTGTTCAAAATTTGGTGTTACAGTAAGTCCCCTACATTCAAACAAGTTTCATTCTGACAGCATGTTCATAATTCTAACAAAGTGAGCCCAGGTACCCAACTAACACAGTCAGCTATACAGTTCAGTTCAGTCGCTCAGTCGTGCCAACTCTTTGCAACCCTATGAATCACAGCATGCCAGGCCTCCCTGTCCATCACCATTCCCAGAGTTCACTCAGACTCACATCCATCGAGTCGGTGATGCCATCCAGCCATCTCATCCTCTGTCATCCCCTTCTCCTCCTGCCCCCAACCCCTCCCAGCATCAGTCTTTTCCAATGAGTCAATTCTTCGCGTGAGGTGGACAAAGTACTGGAGTTTCAGCTTTAGCATCAGTCCTTCCAAAGAACACCCAAGACTGACCTCCTTTAGAAGGGACTGGTTGGATCTCCTTGCAGTCCAAGGGACTCTCAAGAGTCTTCTCCAACACCACAGTTCAAAAGCATCAATTCTTCGGTGCTCAGCTTTCTTCACAGTCCAACTCTCACATCCATACATGACCACTGGAGAAACCATAGCCTTGGCTAGATGTACCTTTGTTGGCAAAGTAATGTCTCTGCTTTTTAATATGCTGTCTAGGTTGGTCATAACTTTCCTTTCAAGGAGTAAGTGTCTTTTAATCACTGTAGTGTAATAGGTTTATAATACTTTCCATACGAATAATGCATAAAAACAAACCAAAAAATGAAGACAACATTTTTAATTTTATAGTACAATACCTTGAAAAGTATAAGACTTCAGTACAACATCTGGCACACAGGGGCTGGCATTGAGTGAACAAGCAAGAAGAGTTCCTGATGGAGGAGGGAGAGGAGGTGAGAGATGGTAAAGCTGAAGAGTTATCAGTAACAGGAGACAGAGGGCAAGGTGCCATTTACGCACACCTGAATGCATGTTCTCATCTTTGAAAGTTCACAACGTGAAGGTCCATATGTAGGGGACTTACTGTTTTAGGGTTTTAGATGAAGAGGGAATTTAGCACCATAATTTTCAGGAGATAAATCTGAGAAGGTTTGTAACAGTGCAGATTCCCAGGCCCTGCCCTACAGATCTTGATTTTGTGTAGGCTGAGGTTTAGGAGTAGACATATCACCAACAAGCTCTCAGAGTGATCGGATGAGTGAGTGGCCAGGTCTGGGAAGCCTTATATTGGTTTGCCCAGCTTCCTGCCAGCTGGACACTGGCAGTGCAGCTCTGATCTCACTGATGTGTGTCCTTGGGCTTGAACACTTCCTGGAGCAGGAAGCTCATTACTTTTGAGAGAGCTCTGGTTGGAAGAAGATTCTGGTTTTTCACATAGTGCTTGCATCTGCCTCAGGAAGCAAGTTCTACCAATTTAGGAAGAGATGATGGGCCATGGACTTGAAGATATATACCCCCTGGGCCCCAAAAGGGAGGACATAATTGCTGTTGCTGCTGCTCTAATGTTCTTTCTTCCCTCTGCAAAATGTGCAAGCATACCATGACAACCAGTGTTCCTCTAGGACAAGTTTTGTGTTCATGGCCCAGATCATGTGAATGCAGAGTCTGCCCAAATGAGATGAAAGGTCACCTCACTCAAAGACCCTCCTTTACTAGATCAGTCAAGAAAGCAGAAGATAGTTGCCAGTTCTTGCCAGTTCTTGTCAGAAAAAGATGGACTCTATCCAACTTTCTAGGGAGAGACTAGGGAGACCAATGCCCACAAAGCGTGAATGTGCTATGGGAACTCTTCCTAACCAAAGAATGAGGTGGAGGGCCTTATTCCTGAATTAATGGTCTCCTAGAAAGCGGTGCTGATCATGGGCTCTGAAACTCTCAGGAAATCTTTTCACCCATGAACTTGGAAACCCCACATGTGCTGTTCTTAACAAAGTCTGATAACTTTTTCAAAGAGTTCTTATGGCTACTCGAAACGGGGCTCTCCAGCCAGACTCTGCCTACACCCATCAACCCTAATGTGCATACTTCCTAAGTCACTTCAGTTGTGTCCAACTCTTTGCGACCCTATAGACCATAGCCTGCCAGTCTCCTCTGTCCATGGAATTCTCCATGCAAGAATACTGGAGTGGGTTGCCATTTCCTCCTCCAGGGAATCTTCTGAACCCAGGGATCAAACCTGCATCTCTTACATCCCCTGCATTGGCACACAGGTTCTTTACCACTAGCACTACCTAGGAAGCCCAATCCCACTGCCCCCTATTAATCTCCAGCCAAGTTAGCCTGCCATCCAGCCCACTATCTGGACTCCAGGTCTGAGAAGGTCAGGTCCATCAGTAAGAGGGGAGAAGGTTCCTGCCAGATGGTCAGTTCTTGCCATGAAAATCAACTGATGAGAAACCAGTTAACATTTCTGGCTGAGTCACTGAACATAAAAATACACACAGACTTCTGGGGAAATTCTGTATGACATAGCACACTCCAAAGGCTAGGTGTGAGTTGTTTCAGCCAGGACACTTCCTTCCCTGGAGAAAACTACTGCCCTGCAACTCAGCTGATACAAAGCGAGCAGGAATGCAAACTCCTGCCAGGACTCGGTTAATATTGGGGGTGATTCTGGATCTTTTCCTAGTCTAGAAGCTAGAGAAGCCAGAGCACAGGCAGATAAGGGTCTGGAGGGAGGGATGAGAAGGTGACTGTCCCGGGAACTAGCAGTTAGACAGCTGAGAGTCTGCAGGGCTAGCACTGGAGGGAGTGAAGGGGTGGGTTCATTAGGAGTTCACCAGCGAGAACCTACAGGGCTGCGGGGAGCCTGCCCAGGAGGCAGAAGACAAGCAGAAGAGAGACTGACACCAGAGGCTGACCCCTCTGGGGCGTCTATTACATGCAGAACCCAGCATCACCTGATTTCATCAGATTTTCCCTGTTTTACAAGTGAAGAAGATGAGGATAAAGGAAAACACCTAAAATCAGAAAGCTAGTTACTGGGGGGTTAGAAATTAGGATATACATCTGGCTAAATCCAGAGAGCATTCACAGCAACTGGCCTTTCTGCTCCAAGAGAATAAAGGTTTCCTTAGAATATAAGAAATGAAAATGACTCTTCCCCTCCTTAAGTCAGGAAAGGTCTCCTAGCCTGAACGTAAGATTGACCCTGTGCCCTCTCCCGCCCACTTCTAGGCAGACCACCAGGCCATCTTTTACAGGATCTCACCCCAGACCCAATGCAGGGGCCCCCAGTCTGGAAGATAACCCCTGCTAATAAACTATTGTTCACCAGTAATTGCTTTCCTTTCAGCTCCACCTTTGCTAAAGCCATGGGCAATTTCTCACAGCATCTACCTTCTTGAAGCTTTTGTTTAAGTCTTTAAAAGACATGACTTTCCAAAGAAATAATTAAGGCTTTCATGCCCCACACTTTTAACAAATATATTTTGACCTCGTTCCATCCCTTATGGATGTGAGCAGTTTTCTGGCACTTTGAAGGGATTTCCATTCAATTATCCTCCAGAATCCTCTTTTCTCCTCTCCTTTCTTTCAGCACAAAAAGCTTCCCATTTGCCTCCAAAGGTGAAATTAGGTGCTTTCCCATTCAGCACCGGGCAGACTTTTAAATTGGATGAAATAATAAAGCTTCTTTGAATTTCAGGGCAGCCTTCACAGAGAGAAATTAGAATCTGTCCTACGAAGCAGCTCCCTGACACGTTGTCTTCTATTCTCTCTGTGGTCTGGGGAAAGGGGCAAATGTAGAGCTGGGATTCACAAAAAACCACAAAGAGCCTTTCTTAAAAAGTTTATTCAGGACTTAGGATAAAGGAAGCGCGATGGTCCCTCATCTCGCGATATTTCCGGGCCCTGCGATGTGCCGGTCTTCACAGCTCAGCATCTGACCCTCAGCCTCCGTACCACGCCTGTAAGAAAATCTTTCAGAGTAGGAATTGTGAGTGCTGCCACGTTGTGAGTCTTTTGTTAATAGAACAGAATGAATTCAAAAGCAATTATGATTAAAATCAAACAGAAAGCAGGAGTGGGGGGGGGGATGAACAGAAATGATAGAATTAACTTGACCAGTATCTTTTAACTTGAAGCCGACAACTCGCCCTGAACAGCTCTCCTGAACATGGACAGGTTTACACGCTACATAAAGCATCTAGATGCTTCTCCCTATTCAGGACAACCCCCACTAAACACACACACACACACAGAAATCCTAGACATCCTAAAAATCTATTTAGAGGAGCGATCTGACCAGTTGTCGGCCTGTAGTAATTAGAGCTATTTTAAATAATTTCAATGGGAAGGGTATCACCCGTATGTCTCCTACAACATGCCTAAAATACCTACCATTTACTGTTGTGCTGTGATGACTTCATTCCCAAGGAAAAGCAGGGAGGAAGTAGCAGAGTGGCAGCCTGTCTTTGGGATAACCTGCCAAATGCATAATGAAATTGAGGGATTCACTTGTCTAATTAATTCAGTGTCACCTGGCAGAGGAAAGAGCTTAAATAACTTGTACAGAAAAGTTGAAGTTTTGATGCCATTCTGGAGGAGGTGAGACAAAGCGAATGAGTGGAAAGCTCATAGGACTCCTGCAATGGGTCAGGGAACAAGAGAAGACCCCAAATCAGTCTGCACAGACAGCATCTCCTGCTTCTCTGCTGTGTCCAAGGCCAAGATGAGTCTTATTTTATTAAATCGTCTAAGCCTGGTCCATCTAATACTCCAAGGCCCTTCTACAGAAGAGCTTTTTATGTGGTATGAGAATATTCACTCAAATGATATATATCCTCTGATCTAAATGGCCCTGTCCATGTGCTTCTTCCTTTGATCGCCACAATGTCCCCATTGTGCTTCTGAAGTCACATTAATCATCCTATGTTGTCCACATGGTGCTGGGAGAAGGCTCTTGAGAGTCCCCTGGACTGCAAGAAGACCAAACCAGTCAATCCTAAAGGAAATCAACCCTGACTACTCGTTGGAAGGACTGATGCTGCAACTCCAATGCTTTCACCATGTGATGTGAAGAGCCAACTTATTGGAAAAGACACTGATGCTGGGAAAGATTGAGGACAAAAGGAGAAGAGGGTGGCTGAGAATGAGACGGTTAGATAGAATCGCCAACTCAATGGACATGAATATCAGCAAACCCTGGGAGATAGTGAAGAACAGGGAAGCCTTATGTGCTGCGTCCATGGCAGCAAGGAGTCCATGAAAATTCCATGGTGTCGCAAAGAGTCAGACATGACTTAAGAACTGAACTAGAGATATCCAAATGGGAAAACAGAAACATTTAAAACACAGCTTGCTCTAAAATGTACTGGAATATTTGAACCCACCAGGCAATCTCTGCCCAAACAGAAAGAAAGAACTACATGAAATTCACAACAGCGCCCTCCAGTCCAAAGGAAATAACAGCATCTCATGGTCAGCCATGCAGACCCAGCCTCTGTTTCGGTGAAAATACAAAATTTCTGAGCTGTTACCTTACCAAAGTGTTTTCAGAAAGTTAAAGCGCAGATTGCTGGGCCAACCCCCAGAGTTTTTGACTCAGTGGATCTAAGCTGGGACCTGAAATTTTACATTTCTAACCAGTTCCCAGGTGCTGCTGCTGCTGCTGCTGGTCTACAAACCGTCTGAAGAACCCCTGACCTTGATGACGAATCTCTTCACTGGGGAGATGGCCCCGCAGTCAGTCAAATCTCATTACCATGTCCCAAACTGGAGAATCAGCCACTTTCATCTTCTGTTTCTTTTTACATCCCTGCCATCCAGTTAAGGATTCTCAGCAACCAAGATTTATGGTGAAAATAATTTTTAAGTCTCACCCTACAGCACTGGAAAATGACTGAAAGAGAATGTGAAATATCTGTAGCACCTTTTCAGAAATCGCTAAACACTGAAAACACGCTCACTGTCTTTCAGTGGATGATTGGTTAAACAAAGTCTGGTCAATGGTCAAGAGTCCTGCTCTTCCACTGCAGGGGCACAGTTTCAATCCTTGGTCAAGGAACTTAAGGCCCTGCAAGCTGAGCAGTGTGTTGAGGGTTGGGGTGGGGAATAATTTTAAAAAAAAAGAAAGAACAGTAGTGCCTCCTTACAATGGAATATTACTCAGCAATAAAAGGGAATAGATTATTGATACAGGCAACCAGCTGGATGAATCTCCTGGGCATTGTGCTAAGTGAAAGAAGCCATCTCAACAGAGTGCTACTGTATCCTTCTTTTTACATGAAATCCTTAAAATAATGAAATTATAGTGATGAAGAACAGTTCGTTCATTGTTTTAGGAATTAAACTGGAGAGAGGCTATAACTACAAAGAGGTCAAGGAAGCTTTGGGGCTGAAAATCAAACAGTTCTCTGGGCTGATTGTTGTAGTTGTGTGAGTATGGTAAAATTTCAGAGAACCTATGCTAAATTTTTTTAGGAGTCCATGTAAGAACCAGTAGAATCTGTTTAAGGTTTGTGATGAATAGTGTTCTGTCATGTCAGTCTCCTGGTTTGGGTAACTGTGCTATCGTTATGTTAGATGATATTGGGAAGCTGGGTGAAGGATATGAAAATGCTGTGTTGTTTCTGTAACTGCTATGTACATCTGTAAGTCATTTCAAAGAAAAAGTTTGATTTTATACCAACACCTAGTGATTGGAGAGATGGAATATACTTGAATAAATCCTAAATAAATAAAGACAGCAGCAGTTTAAGGTAGAAACACTTGGTGAGCCAAAAGAACAGGTTATGGTTCTGAAACTGTTACTAACACTGCATAGACTTGAGCAAGTTTCCTAACTTCTCTAAACTTTACTTTTCTCATCTGTAAAATGGGAAGAGGGGATAGACTATGTGACTTTCTAACGTTTCTAGTTCTAGAGCAAAACCCTTGCACCAAAGTGTTCTCAGTTATGCAAGCCTACGGTCTTCTGAATCAGCTTCCTTATAAATTTTCTGTAGGTTTCCGATTCTAACAACTCACAAGAATTCCCTCCTTCGGTTTTGCTGCAGTTCCTAGCTATAGTCAGCAAAGATGCTTTGATTCTGCCCACCCCTTCCAAGCCTGAGGAAAATTCTCACCCCTCATGTGTCTCCACTCTTCTTGCCTCTAGGAGATACTCTAAGCTGAGCCCAGGGTAGAGATACCACGGTAGAGAGCCCCCAGCAAGGAACTGCTGCACAGGCAGCAGACATAAGCCAGGGCAGGGCCATTAGATGAGCAAGCCCATGATGTAAGGACTAAGAAAATGCAGAGAAGCAAGCAGGGCTCATGGACAAGAAAAGCTTTCCTGAGTCTGCAGGCGCTGGGCATGCAGTCAGATGCCCCTGCTTCCTTAATAGCACACACTAAAACTTACTACTGACCAGTGCCTGCATAACAAAAAAGACACGGTGGGGCTTCCCTGGTAGTCCAGTGGTAAGACCTCGCCTCCCCATGCAGGGGACCTGAGTTCGGACCTGAGTTGATCCCTGGTCAGGGAGCTAAGATCCTGCATGCCTTACTGCCAAAAAACAGAAACATAGACAGAAGCAACATTGTAACAAAATCCAGTAAAGACTTTTAAAATTATCCACATCCAAAAAGAAAGAAGACACACTAGAAAAGCGATCTTAAGTTTTTTAATGTCTTACCAGAAAGGCCATATGGGTTTATCTTTAGGATATATTCAGTGAGAAGGAACAGATAATACCACCTCAGTTGGCCCTTTTTTTAAAAAAGGAAATTTAATAACACATGGAACTAGAAGTCCAAAAGTAGGGGAAGTCCCCCTGTTGGTGACTTTAGAACTGAATTTTCCACATTGGGCCATCACGTGCTTAAAATGTGGCTGGTGAGACATGAGATGTGTTTTAGGCATACAATACTCACTGGACTTCAGAGACTTTGTTCCAAAAAACAGGAATGCAAAATATGTTATAATAAGTTTATACGGATTATATAATTTAAATTCTACTTTGAATAAACTAGGTTAAATAAAAGATTTATTTTTTTACTGCACCATGTGGCATATGGGATCTTAGTTCCTCAGCCAGGGATTGCACCTGTGTCCCTTGCAGTGGAAGCACAGAATCTCAGCCACTGGCCCGCCAGTGAGAGTGAAAGTGTTAGCTACTCAGTTGTGTCTCTTTGTGACCCCATGGACTATAGCCGGCCAGGCTCCTCTGTCCATGGCATTCTCCAGGCAAGAATACTAGAGTGGGTTGCCATTCCCTTCTAAAGGGGAATCTTTCCGACCAAGGGATTGAACCTGGGTCTCCTGCATGCAGGTAGATTCTTTACTGTCTGAGTCACAAGGGAAGCTATATTCTTTAATTTTACCTGTTTCTTTTTCTGGTTTTAATATGGTTCCAAGAAAATTTTAAATACTTATGTGATTCACATTTTGTTTCTACTAAACAGCCTTGCTTCAGAGCAGTTTTTCTCCCCAGGAGATATCTGGCCATGTCTGAACACAGTTTTGAATGTCAGGGATGGGGATGTTGCTGGCATCTGTTGGACTGAGGCCAGAGATGCTACAATGCTCAGGACAGACTGTGTAGCAAAGTGCTCTGGCCCAAAATGTCAACAGCGTCCAAACTGAGAAATGCTACAGCCCAGGATTTTCCTCTCTGCTGTCGACAAGATTGACTTCCTTTTAAGTCCGATTTTCCTCATGGTGAAACATGGCTATAGAATAGTCGTCTTCCTTGTTGGTATCTATGGAGGAAAAGGCAGACTGCCCTTTGCTCTTTCTTAAGATCAGAGGACTTTCCCCCGACAGAAGAATCAAAATTTCAAGGGTTTATTTCTGAGATCAATGAATAAAGTACTATTTTTAATAACAAATTAACTGCATAATAGGAAATAGACTTCCTTATGTAAGTGGTCCATTGTTATTCTCTGAAATAGACCTGGGTTTGGAACAGAATTGTTGCCAGGAGAAATGGCTGTGGGTCGCATGCAGTGACATCAACAGACTGCTGAGTGATTCTCAGCATTTTCCATTATTGAATGAAGATGTATTCATTCCTACCACTGCACTGGCAAAACAGAGTGCTCTCATTAAGTGATGTTTAAACAATTAGTTTTATTTCTCTGCAAAGCTGAATACCTAGCTATCTATTTGCAGGGTTATAAGACCATAATTTTTCTCTGTATTATTTGTTCTTTAGATGAAATTCAATAAACCATCCATGGCATTTTTAATTCCATTGATTTTCAGAAAATATAATAGAAGTTATGTGGAAGACTGGAGGGAGGAGGAACTGCGGTGTTTCAGCAGAGAAACATTCTCCATTCTTAACAAATCAATATTCAATCACCTCAGGGCCAGAACAGCACATCCTTACAAGGAAGGGAAGAGATGTGAAGTTTATGTTATCGGTGGGGGCAGGGGGAGGTGGTGAAATGTGCTTCTAATCTTTTCCTTTACCGAGAAGAACCCAAGATTTTTGAAAACAGAAAGGCAAATGCCCCTTGTCCAGGCAGTGCGATCAGACATTAAGTTCCACTCATTCAAAAAGTCATTCCTTAAGAGTACCCCCGCTCCCTTATTTTAGAGACACTGACTTGAGTTCGCTTTTCTCTTGCTCTGAGAAAGAGAGAAGTCTCTCCTTAAGAGTCTCCTGTGATTGAAAATGTACTAAAGGGGCCACAGAGAAAAGAAAAGAACCTGGACCTCACTGGGCCTAGACTCAAGCCTCCCCTCAACCTCCACAGTCCCCTTCTGTGTCACCTCTCACCCCGGGCTCCCTGTCAAAGTACCTCTGGCCCTCAGTACAGCTCTGATTACCTAGAAAACTTGAAAATCCCTTTGGGGACGTGAAGATGTTCATCATCCTTCTCTCTAACTGTTCTGACCACTTCACTGCAGTTCACAATGTACCCTTCACTCCTAAAGGAAACTCAAAGAGAGGTATATTTCTTGGACAATAGCATTAGTTAATTGCTGTAACAGAGCACACCCCGAATCATAATGGCTTAACAACAGAAAAGTAGTGCTCACCCACTCCAGGGTCTTTGGCCCTGGTTGGGGTGGACCAGAGAGGTCTATGCAGGGACTCAGGTAGATAGCTCCTCCACGTTCTTTCCAAGCCTGCCTTGGGGACGCCTTCTAGCAGGTGGGTAGGAGGCATAAATGATGCTTAACCACGTCTCTGCCACCTGGGTGCCACCTACATCTTTCGCACTCATCAGGGAACCATATAACACCCCTGCCTGGGCAGCTGCTTCCCAGGGAGCACTCTGTACTCTTGACGGGCCTATGAATTTGGGGAGGGGACAGTCAGCTCTCTTTGCCACAGACATCATACCAGCAATCTCAGGCTCCCAGAAGGACAGAGGACAGTTCTCAACATTACAGTTTCTCTAAAAGCCCAGTGCCTGTTCCTTAAACGGCATACTTGTCCCTTGCAGCAGGATACGGATGACGCATTTTCCAAAGATTGCTCACCGTGATTTGGGGAGGTGGCAGAAGTCACTGCGTTTTGAGTTCATACAGGCTGGTTATGAACTGCAGCTCTGCTGCTCCTGTCTCAGTGAGCTTGGGCACGCTCTCAGGCTGACTGCCTATCTCTAAAAAGAGCCATTGCTAGTAAATGTTTTAATTTT
This sequence comes from Madoqua kirkii, assembly GCA_006408675.1. NCBI lineage: Eukaryota > Metazoa > Chordata > Mammalia > Artiodactyla > Bovidae > Madoqua > Madoqua kirkii. Next base: position 11,997 of record SJYC01051924.1, read on the forward strand.
TGTGATGGAGATTATTATTTTAATCAGAACACTTTTTCCAACCCTGCTTCAAATAAATAATAAATCCAGTCTCCTTAAAGATCCATGAACAGTTAAGAGTTTTTTTTCTTTTTTTTTTAATTTTATTTTTACTTTATTCTACTTTACAATACTGTATTGGTTTTGCCATACATTGACATGAATCAGCCACAGGTGTACACGAGCTACCAATCCTGAAGGCCCCTCCCACCTCTCACCCCATATCATCTCTCTGGATCATCCCCGTGCACCAGCTCCAAGCATCCTGTATCCTGTATCGAACATAGACCGGCACTTCATTTCTTACATGATATATACATGTTTCAGTGCCATTCTCCCAAACCATCCCACCCTCTTCCTCTCCCTCAGAGGGCAAAAGTCCATTCTATACATCTGTGTCTCTTTTGTTGTCTCACATACAGGGTCATAAGATTTTAATAAGCCTTCAATTAGAACTGGTTGGACTGATGTTGAAGCTGAAGCTCCAATACTTTGGCCACTTGATGCAAAAGCCAGTTCATTGGAAAAGATCCTTATGATGGGAAAGATTGAGGGCAACGGGAGATGGGGGTGACAGAGGATGAGATAGTTGGATGGCATCCCCGACTTGATGGACATGAGTTTGAGCAAACTCTGGGAGATAGTGAAGGACAGGGAAGCCTGGCGTGCTGCAATCCATGTGGTCGAAAAAAATCGGACATGACCTAACAACAATAAATGAAGACTTGTCTTTGAAAACATACATTTTAAACATCCTGCTGCTGCTGCTGCTGCTACTGCTGCTAAGTCACGTCAGTCATGTCTGATTCTGTGTGACCCCATAGATGTCAGCCCACCAGGCTCCCATCCCTGGGATTCTCCAGGCAACAGTACTGGAGTGGGTTGCCATTTTCTTCTCCAGTGCATGAAAGTGGAAAGTGAAAATGAAGTCTCTACTTTCCTTTTAATTCTTACAAACCTCAAATTGAAAAAACTTCATGTTTTGAAGCAAAACATATTTGTTTGGCTTAGTTTACTTTGTTGTATTATTTATTTTTTAATGTATGTCTTTGGGATGTGTTTTCGTAAATGACCATCTTCTTGTGTGGAGTTGTACAGATGTATTTGCAATGAATCCAGAGAAATCAGTCATTTATGAGATTTTCATAATCCTTAAATCTGAAGAAATGATAATAGACAATGTTAGTATAAATGGGGCCAGATTCCCATCTGTCAATGTTCCAGAGGGATTCCATCAGCTTCTGGACATTCTCAGTCTGATTAGATGCAAAACCATTGCCTCCTGAGCTATAAGTATCAAAGAGGGGCGTTCCAACCTAAAATGTAGAACAGTTCTATGGCCATTTATTAGTTTTAACCTTATGATTGTCTTCCATGTTGATACTGTTTTAGGCCACCATTCAAATAAAGCAACTTAATAAGAGGAAGGTTTTTTGGTCATGACAAAGAAGGAAAAATGAAAATAATAAAGAGAAATAAGCTGAGTTCAGAGCACACAGCAGCCCTCGCCCTCGCTTGTGTCTGGATTACCCCTCTTCCCGTGGTTAAGTCACTTAACTTTGACCCTACACAGTCCCTCACCAAGTCACAGGGTCAGGGGACAGGGAGGGATGGGGAATGGGATGAGGTGGAGGGCAGAGGATGGAGCTCATGTCCTGGCACAGTAAGTCCCAAATGACCTGGAGGCAGATGGCAAGTCATTGGTGAGAGCCATGACCTGACCTAGAAGCACCAACTCAGGCTAGGAGTTTCAAAGAATTTAAAGCAACGATAGATGTTGACTGCAACCGTGAAATAAAAAGATGCTTGCTCCTTAGAAGGAAAGCTATGACATCCCTAGACAGCATATTAAAAAGCAAGGAGACATCACTTTGCCCACATAGGTCCATATAGTCAAAGCTATGGTTTTTCCAGTAGTCATGTATGGATATGAGAGCTGGACAATAAAAATGGTTGAGTACCAAAGAACTGATGCTTTTGAACTGTGGTGCTGCAGAAGACTCTGAAGAGTCCTTTGGATAGTAAGGAGATCAAACCAGTCCATCCTAAAGGAAATCAACCCTGAATATTCATTGGAAGAACTGATGCTGAAGCTGAAGCTTCAATACTTTGGTCACCTGATGCAAAGAGTCAACTCACTGGAAAAGACCCTGATTCTGAGAAAGACTGAGGGCAGGAGAAGGAAGGGGACAACAGAGGAGGAGATGGTTGGATGGCATCATTGACTCAATGGACATGAGTTTGAGCAAATTCCGGGAGATAGTGAAGGACAGGGAATCCTGAGGTGCTGCAGTTCATGGGGTCGCAAAGAGTTGGACACAACTTCGTAATGGAACAATAATGAAGTGGAAACTGAGTCAGATTGGAAGCTGGGTGAGGATCCGTGGGAGATACCTGATTGACTGCCATGACTAGCTCCCTAGCTTGATTTGGTGCATCATCCCTCACCGCGGAGCAAGCTGGCACACGGGGAAGTCTTCAAGAACAAGGCTAGGTCAGCCATCTCAAGTTCTTCTGTAACAGGAGCAAATGACTGTGCCTCAGGACCCCTTTCTCCATTTGCCCATTGAGTACCAACTTTGTGCTCCACACCTTGGAAATATTAAGCTGTAAGGAGGTGCCCTCTGTGGTGCTCAGGCCAAGGAGAGTCATGGACAAGCAAATAAATGCAGTATGGTGAGTGATAGGCAGAGAGCATTCTGGGAGGACAGAGGAGGATCACGTAAATCATAGCAAACAAAGGGGCAGAGGACAAGGGAGAGGGTGGCAGAGGCCTGGGCCAGTGTTCCTAGTGCTCCAGATCACATAAGCAATCAGCAGAATGGAAATGGGCTCTAATATCAGTAATCAATTTCCTTATAACAAATCATCCATGACATGCATTATTGCTCCCCATTCTGTGGGTTGGCAATTTGGGTGGGGCTCAGCAGAGGCATTCTTTTGCAGTCTTTCCTGGGGTTATTCGTGTCTACAGTTACTTAGTGGCCCAGCCCGGGCGGGATGATCTAATACGGCCAGACTGTTGATGCTGTTTCTTGGGTTTCTCTTTCCCCATTGTCTCACTGTGCCAAGAAGACAAAGTCCCAGAAACAAGGGCTTATCAAACTTCTGCTTATGTCGTATTTACAGCATCCATTTGACCAAGGCAAGTTATTTGGCCAAGCCCAGAGCCACGCGGGGAGATGTGGATACACATGGATGGATGCATACACAGGGCATGGATATCCCAGATGCTCGTTCATGGGGGCGGTTATTGTAACCATCTGCAGAGCTCTCTTCTCTGCCTTACCCTAGATCTGATGTTAGATGCTGTTGAAGTGTTCCCGCTTCACCGTCTTCAGCTTTCAATAAAGAACCACGTTAAGCTAAGGGACTTGGAGCAGGAGCCGTCTCGGGTAACAGGCACAGCCTCCCACCCCTCCCCAACCCCTGGAACCAGGTCCTGTCAGGTCAAGATGGAGCCTCAGCCTGCCTCACAGGTCACCTTTGCCAAGAGTGAAGAAGCAGCAGCGGATTCATGTTGATGTGTAACAGAAAACAACAAAATTCTGTAAAGCAATTTTCCTTCAATTAAAAATTAAATAAACTGAAAAAAAAAAAAGAGGCAGTGACCTGGATCAGGTCAACTAGTCATTCACAGCCCAGATGCCAGAGGAACAAAGGAAAAGAGAAGGCGCTGAGGAAGACAGATCTATGGGAACTTGGTGGATATCTGAGAGAGCAAAGGGGGTCTTGACAGCTTTGTGGTCCTAATGAATTTCTGAGATCTAACTCCTAGAGTCACAAGCACTCAGCACGTTCCCATTTCAACAAGACCCATCATGCGTGTGCATGCATACTCAGCCACTCAATCGCGTCCGACTCTTTGCCACCCCATAGGCTGAAGCCAGGCTCCTTTGTCCATGGGACTTCCCAGGCAAGAATCCTGGAGAGGGTTGCCGTTTTCTACTCCAGGGGATCTTCCTGACCCAGGGATCAAACTCACATCTGTGGCTCCTGCATGGGCAGGCAGAGCCACCTGAGAAGTCCCACCAACATAGTGCCCTCCACCCAAAAATGTATCCCTGCTCCAACCCGACTAGAATATACACTTAAGAACTCTTCCCAAGAACATAAAATCTCAGCATCATGAGGAACTAGAGAGGCTTCGGTCTGACCCTTCATTTTTTCTGATGGGTAAACTGAGACCCAAGATGGTTAAGTGGTCAACAGTAATAAGTGCAGAACTGTGAGAGGTGTAGCAAAAGAATTAAGAACACAGACTTAATCTGACCTGGATGTCCAGGATCTGCAATCCCCTGGAGAGCATGATGGGCTTTCCAGGTGGCACTAGCAGTAAAGAACCCGCCTGCCAATGCAGGAGACAGAGGAGACATGGGTTCGATCCCTGGGTCGGGAAGATCCCCTGGAGGAGGGCATGGCAACCTACTCCAATATTCTTGCCTAGAGAATTCTGTGGACAGAGGATCCAGGGGTCTCAAGGAACGGGGTACGACTGAAGTGACTTAGCACACACACGCACACGGAGAGTATGATAGCTGTGGGGTTTACTTCCATACTTGATTAAATCAAATGAGATTTTCCAGCTAATCCAATGATTAGAAAAGATGTAAAGAATCTGAATAATCCTATTTGAAATAAGTCTTATTCCTGGAACTCATATGACCATAACTCTTCACTTAGAAAAGAATCAAAGACAGATCACAAATCTCCATTGAGCAACATCACTTTTCTATTAGACTTTCTTTGCACATTAGACATTTTTTAATATACTTTATTTTTAGAGCAGTTATAGTTATTCAAAAAACACATTAAACTTTTCAGCAAGATGTTTTTTATTAAAGCATAAAAATAGGCCTAGTCTGTCACTATCATAATAAAAAATGCTGAGCTGCTAAGATCAAAGACAGTTTTAGGAAGCTCTGTGTATTTTCTTGGGTAGGTACACTTGCAAAACCTAGGACTTGCAATCACTGCTCTAATTTACTGAAGAAAGAAAAACCTTTTCCTCCCACACATGTGTGCATGCCAAGTCACCTCAGTCATGTTTGACTCTTTGGGGACCCACCATGGACTGTAACCCGCCAGGCTCTTCTGTCCATGGAATTCACCAGTCAAGAATACGAGAGTGGGTAAGCCATTCCCTTCCTCAATCCAAAAAAAAAAAAAAAAGCTTAAAAAGAAAGTCTCCCAACATTGTCAAGTGTCTCCTGGACGAAAAACCCTTCTCAGTTGAGGATTGCTGATCAGAAGAAATCAAGATAATTAGGAGCCTACATTTAACACAATCTAGCTCTGCTTTCTTCACCTTCTATTTCAAGTTGCAGAAATAATTAGAGCTACATTTGCTGATGATGTCAGCTAAGTGTTTGCCGTTCTGTCATTTAATTCTCACAACAATTCTCTAACAAGTGTTACTAAGATCTTTGGTGAAGTTTCAAGACTAGATGAGAAAAGGAAGGACTGTTATCAGTTCAGTTCAGTCGCTCAGTTGTTTCTGACTCCTTGCGACCCCATGGACCACACAGCACACTAGGCCTCCGTATCCGTCACCAACTCCTGGAGCCCACCCAAACCCATGTCCATTGAGTCAGTGATGCCATTCAACCATCTCATCCTCTGTCATCCCCTTCTCCTGCCTTCAATCTTTCCCAACATCAGGGTCTTTTCAAATGAGTCAGGTCTTTGCATCAGGTGGCCAAAATACCGGAGTTTCAGCTTCAATATCAGTCCTTCCAATAGACTTATGGAAATATTGACTGAAGTGAGATGAAGGCCTATCAGAACTCTGAGTGGAACACTGCAGATGTTGTAAGGCAACTCCGGATATTTCATTCAAGGTCGATCTTTTGCTTTAAAATCTAGATCACATATTTTCTTCACACACTTCTTCCTCAGTATGCTGCTAAGTCGCTTCAGTAGTGTCCAACTCTGTGCAACCCCATAGACGGAAGCCCACCAGGCTCCCCCGTGCCTGGGATTCTCCAGGCAAGAACACTGGAGTGGGTCGCCATTTCCTTCTCCAATGCATGAAAATGAAAAGTGAAAGTGAAGACACTCAGTCGTATCCGACTCTTCGAGACCCCATGGACTGCAGCCTACCAGGCCCCTCCATCCATGGGATTTTCCAGGCAAAAGTACTGGAGTGGGGTGCCATTGCTTTCTTCAGTATAAGTCCTTCATTTATTTTATAAAGGCCCAACAACAGTGAGATCCACTGGGCTTTTAGCAAATGAGGATATCATCCAAACTCATTTATTTATGTAAAATGTGCCAAGTCCCTAAACCATTGGTTTCAATGGGTTTCTGTCCCAAACCTAAACAGACTCTTGGTGGGAGTGGGGCTTTTTGTGTTTAGCAAGCTAGTTTCTCCAAAGAAATAGAGGAATTCAAATTGCTTAGAACTTTGGATGTAACAGATATCATGCTAGAAATAGCATTTGCATCTTTACCTAATCCTTTCAACACCCCTGTGATGAGGGCATTATTATTATCTTCAGTCTTGTGGTGCAACAGCTGAGGCTCTGAGACCTCTAGACTCATAGCTCTGTGGTGGCAGAGCTGGCACTTAGATCTGTGCAGTGACGGTGCGGATGCTCTCGGGATCTTAACCCTTTTCCTAGAATTCTCACCACCCCCATTCTCAGCACTGATTAAAGGGGGAAATGCATGCCACTTAAATGAGAGGGAAGCGTTAGATTAAATTATGTTTGAGAACATTTGATCTTCTAAGTGGCCCTGGAGATAGACAGATATATCTGGAAATATCTTGTGTGTGATATTTTGGGTAAAAGTGGAGTTGGGAGAGTGGAATTTAGAGAACATAACTCAGTCAGCAAGAGGAATATGTTTCCACGAAGAAGCAGGAATTATTAAAAAAAAAAAAAAGTGAGAGGGGAGAAGTGAGTTTGGGAAGTAGCCTGTGCAAATTGGAAGGTCTTTCTCTGAGGAAGGTCTTAACTGTAAAAAAAAAAAAACAAAACAAAAAAAAAACAAAAAACACCCTTCCATTGAGCTTGCTTGCTCAAAATTTCCTGGTAAGGTGCCTTTCTCCCTCTGTTTTCGCGGTGATCCCAATGAATCAACTGCACGTCCAAGAGTCCATGAGGTCCCCTTTTACCTACTCTTCACATCACTGCATGGAAGGAAACCTCAGAAGAAGGAGAATAGGGGAGAGAATACCAGTTGTCTTTTCAACCCAGCGCTCTGGATTGTCAGAGATAAAGGGAGTGCACACATGGGCAAGCCACTCTTCCCGAGTCCATAAGCATCCTCCATTTGTTGCTCAGAGACTCAAGTCATCCCCAGATATTTAGGTTTCCTTGACAAGCCTACAACAGGAGCGTGTTCTATCTGACATTAGATGTTCAGTGGTACTGGCTGGGGGGTGGGGCAGGGTGTTGCAGGGCGAAGGGGTTTCCTCCTGTTTCAAGATCTCTGCCCCAAGACTCCAAGAGTGAACTGAAAGGACAAAGCAATCCCACAGCCAAGTGGGTTGAGTTCCCTGCTAGGAAGCCAGGTGGTCAGTTTCCTCTGGAAACAAAATTTTGGAACAGAAGCGTCTGAGGCAGCCATCATCCCAAAGGGATGCCAAAGGGTCCTTGAGTTCCTTCTGTGAGGCAGCTCAGATCTGATGATAATTCAGACGTGTTTGTTTCATCCCTCCAGATGCTCTTTGTCAGTTCTGCACACCTGCCCATTTCCAGGTCTTAGGGGACGTGGACACCATCTGCACGGAAACATCAATTTTAATCAAAAATCTGGCAGAAAAGCTCAGTTTTAGTCCTAAAATCAAAATAGATATATGAAGAAATGGAGTACCAAACTCATGAGAAATTTTTTAAATTAAAAGTAATTTTGAATATGTATCATACCTTAATTGAACCACTTCAAAGACAATCCCCTCCTCAGATCTGAAGCTGAGATGTTTGCTTGTTTGGGGTGTTCAGAGCACTTCTGGGCAAAGTGGAAGAACCCCACAGATGAATCTGAACCTCGGAGTCCACCCTGGGCTGACCACAGGGCCTGAGACGGGGAGGCGCAGAAAATAGCCTTACTGTTTGCAGAGCTGTTGGAGCCCAGCCACTAGTCACCAGTCCAGCCAGCAAGAGTGTTCCCAGACTCCTCTTGGTTCCTTGAAAGTAGGCCCTCTGTGTGGATTCAAAATCCAGAGCCCTCAAAGATACAGGAAGAAAAGAAGAAGTTAAGACTAAAAATGCAGAAGAGCAAATCACAACCTATGATCCTTTTATTTCTTCCCAGAAGCTCGACTTCTGCTAACAACAGATTACAAACATAACCTCCAACTTCTTCCAAGCTGATCCCATGGATAAGATCGGCAGGCAGCAACTGTTTCCAGTTGGAGATCTTCACTTGGGTTTTATTTCAAGTCTATTAGGCTGTGTGTGTGTGTGTATGCGTGTGTGTGTGTGTGTGGTTTTAGGGTGTGTGTGTGTGTGTGTGTGTGTGTGTGTGTGTGTGTGTGTGTGGTTTTTGTCTGGGGAGGCAGATGGAGAATCTTAAAGGAGACAATTCATAGGTTTGGGAGTTTCTGGGGTTGGGGAGTTTTTTTTTGAACTTTTGTTTTGACAAGAGATTACAGGTGTTCCCACTTGGAACATAAACTATATTTTTAAAAAATAATGGTAAATTCCTGAAAGTCCCTTTGGCCCAAAAAAGGAAAAACAGCAGACAGACAACCTTTTGGGAGACGATCCCTTTTTGGCAGGCATTGAATTGTCCTGGATAATATTATCCAGAATGCAGACTGCAAAGGTGCAAGAGGGGCCCGCCTGAGATCTGGGACTTATTAACTGCGAGAGCAGCCCTCCACGCTTGTCAATTCTGCTCGCAGCTGCAAGAGAGGATTCTGGAAGCAGGATGCAAGGTGATGTCCTTCCTTAGCAGAAGGTCCCTTTTCTGCCATGAATTGTGTTTAGCCGGTGACTCCCCTCCAGCCCCCGCTAGCCAAGTACAGGCTTTTTTTAAGGGAATGCAGGCAACAACTCCTAATACAGGAAAGGGAAACACCTTTCTAATCAGAAGTGCTTCTAATTAGAACGAATTACCAAACCTGCCCTACAGTTAATTGCTGCAAACAAAATCACTAAAGAGCAATTAACAAGTGAAGGCAGGAGCTGTCAATTGATCCTGGAAAGCAAGAATAAATAGAAAAGAAGCAGTGTGAGGAAGGAAGGAAGAAGGGAGACAGGGAAGAAAGAAAGGGAGGTGGGGAGGCGGGGAGACTTAAATCCAGTGTAATCTGTCAGGAGCATGTATACAGTTGTTTTAAATCATCTCTCTGCTTCTCCGTCATCCTGTAAATGTTCACTTGTGAAATCTCAGGGCATTAAGTCTGCCAAAAGCATCAGGAGTGAATTAGGCAGTGAAAGTAGACAGCAAGTGAAAAAACAACCCAGACCCGTTATTTATGTATTGTTCACCTGAATTTCCCAAGCTTCCGCTCGGTCACATGGATCTCAAGTTGGCTAGAGACATCTGTTTTTCCAGTTTTGTCAACATCTCCAGAATTCCTTTGTATAAGTTACGATTTTGCCTAAAGCTTAGAAACTGGTGTGTTGATTTCACAGCAAACATTTGATTTATCTCTGAACTGGAGAAACAGAAATTCCTGAACTCCAAGTCCTTGCACGTGATGCAGTTCACACAATAATTTTTTATATCTGCATTTATAGGTTAAATTGTGCCTCCCACCGCCAAAATGATTCACATGTTGCATCCTAATCTCCAGTCTCTGAGAATGTGAATTTGTTTGGAAATACAGTTGGTGAAGATGTAATTAGGGCTTCCCCGGTGCGTCAGAGGTAAAGAGTCTGCCTGTGATGCAGGAGTCACAGGAGACGTGTGTTCGATTCCTGTGTCGAGAAGATCCCTTGGAGGAGGGCATGGCAACCTACTCCCGTATTCTTGCTGGGAAAATCCCATGAGCAGAAGAGCCTGGTGGGCTACAATCCATGGGGTCTCAAAGAATTGGACACAGCTGAGCATGCACGTATGCACACATGAAGATGTACTTAGTTTCAAAGAGGTTAACTAGAGGAGGAGAGCCCCCAATCCGATATGACTCACATCCCTATAAAAGGGGGAAATTTGGACACAGAGACACATATAAAGAGAACCCCACATGAAGATGAAGGCAGAGATTGACAGATCAATGTGCAGCAAGCCAAGGAACACCAAGGATGGCCAGTGGACCAGGAGAAGCTAGAAGGAAAGCGTGAAACAAGTACTTCCTTGCAGCTCAGAAGGAACCCACCCTGCCTACATCTTGATCTTGGACTTGAAGCCCCAAGAACCGTGAGACAATACATTTCTACTGTTTAGTTATAGTTTCCCAGCAAAGTAACACTTCTCCTGGTTCTGATCTTGAGTGGCCTCAGCCTGCAGCAGCTTGAAGCAAGGCTTCAGTTCCTGGCCAGAGATGGAGGTCAGGTCTCAGAGGTAAGACCCTGAATCCTCGCCACTAGACCGTGTTCAGTGACAAGGCCCTGGCTTTTGAATTCCCACAAAGACAGAAAGTTGTGAAACAAGTCTATATGTGTAGACAGACACGTGAGCAGACTTGCAGAGAGAACCATGCTCTTCTGGCAGTTTAAATCTCTTATATGGAGCATGTCTTCTGGTTTCCTCTGGCCAAACATCTTGCTTTGCCTGACTCAGAGTCCCGACTTGGTGTATCTCAGGATCCTGGCAGGCAGGGATCAGCCCAGGAATCTCTCCCTCCTGGAAGCCCCTCATAATATATCCTCTCCCCAAAGGATGGGTCAGGAGCCCTCCACAGCATTCCCACAATGTCCTGGCCCTGCCTGCAGTGTGTCTCTTAGCCAGAATGGATTCTACCGCAAAGGCCTGTGGGTAGTTAGCATCACTTACTATGCGGTGGTGCCCCCCTCCCCGTCTAACCTCCAAGGAGCCTTTCTGCACATGTATGGTTGGGGAAGTCTCCTAAAGTTGAGAATGAGAAATAAGCAGTCTCTTCTCTCTGAGCAAGACCCAGCCTGATCCCACCACGGCCCTGCTGCTTTTGTCTTGGAGCATCAGTCCACAGAGAACCAGCTACAACTGTTTGCATCAGGGGCTGACCCACCTCCTACCTCAGTTCTGCCTTATGGTGTCCTCCTCAGTGGGCCCTCTCTGGTGCCCGCATTTGCCACCACCGTCATTTAGTCCTTTGCCACCTCCTAGCCGCCCTGCCTGCCTTCCAGATTTCCTCACCTTGAACGTCCACTGCACAAGGGGGAGATTTCTGCACCACAGCCCTGACCATAGAACCATTCTTCCATAGGATTAGAAGCATAATAAAAACAATAAGAATAATAATCTCTCAGGTCTATTTATAGGCAGGCATTGTGGGAGACACAAAGGAAGGCACAAAGAAAATCAAAGAAATGTCTACTCTCTAGGAGCTCCCAGCTTAATGATGTGTATGAGGACAGACACAGCCCAGATCACTGGGTAGAGACATACTGCAGGCAGGGGCAGGACATTGGGGAATGCTGTGGAGGGCTCCTGACCCATCCTTCGGGGAGAGGATATATTATGAGGGGCTTCCAGGAGGGAGAGATGCCTGGGCTGAGCCCTAAAGCGCTGGCTCTCAATTCTAAGTGCACACAGCAGTCACCTAAGTTTCACAATTGTCAAGGCCGGTGTCCGATGGGCCCCCAGACCCTGAGGTCTGGAGGCGGCTTGGGCTTGGAAGTTGCACAAAACCTCCCGGTGAGTGAAACACGTAGCCCATTTTGAGAACCTCTGTCCTAAGGCACTGACTCTGCACCTTGAAATCATCTGAAGGGTTCTCACAAACAACAGTGGCTGGTCCTACCCAGGAGAGATTTGGTTTAATTGGTCTGGGTGTGGAGAGGGGTTAAAGAATTTTTTAACACACCCCCAGTAAGGAGGTTATGTGCAGACAAATTCAAGAACCATTAACTTGTAAGGATGCATCTCAAAATTGAATGTGCTTAGAAATCATCTTGAGATCTTGTTCATCGGCAGATCTCCAATCAGTAGGTCTAAGATGGGAGGATCTCCTGGAGGAGGGCATGGCAGCCCACTCCAGTGTTCTTGCCTGGAGATCCCATGGATAGAGGACCCTGGCAGGCTACCGTCTATGGGGTCGCACAGAGTCAGACACAACTGAAGCGACTCAGCACAGCACAGGATGGGGCCTAAAATGCTACCTGTGTAAGGAGCCCAGGCGCTAGTGTTGCCAGTCCGGAAGCTGCACTTTGGAAAGCAAGGCCTTAGGAAGGAACCCAAGTTCTCCAGGTAAAGAGAGCGTGGTCCTGCACCAGGAGGGTGGAGACGGGAGAACAGGATGTGGACTAGAGAGGTTCTTGGGGGTCATTCAGTGGATCTGGTGTTTGATGTGGATGTGAGGCATGAGACACTCCAGGGCACCGGTCAGGTTTCTAGCAAGGAAGCCTGGCCTGCCTAATTGACCACAGAACGTTCCAAGCAGTGCCAAAGTCTTGCTAACTTCATGGTCCGTTTCACATTTTCCAGACTCATCAAAAGTCTTCTCATTGCTCATCTTCACAGATAGAATTTACCACGCCTTCCTTGTTTTCCTGTCCTCTTTTGCCAACACCAAGAGTGCAAACTCAAATGCCTCCAGTGACCAATTTGGCGTGGGCTTGAGTGAAGCAGTCTGGATGGGTGTGAAGGGAAAAGTTAAACTTCCCTTCTGCTGCCAACCCACTAATGTATATTATGATATCAATATTAATTACTTATATCTCAAGAATATATTATAAGGCTCAATTAATATCTTCACAGTAATTAATACAAAAAAGACATTAAAGGGAAATAATGGTTTGAACAACACTGATTTTGCATCAGAAAAATAAATAAAAGCTAGAAGACAGTAAAACCTTTTTTAAATACTGAAAAGTTTAACATTTTTAATGTCAAAATATTTTTTTAAATGGTAACATAAATTTCTTGATAAATTGACATCTTTAAAATGCTGAAAGGAAAATGTCTGCTAATCCAGAATTATAAATCTAGAAAAATTATCCTTTAAAAATGAGGGCAGAATAAGACTTATTGAATTTAAAGAAACTGAAAGAACCCGCTTGCCAATTATCCTGCACTTCACAAAACTCTTCAGGTCGCAGAGAAGTGAGTCTAAATGGGCACTTGGATCCATGGAAGGAGTGAAGAGCCCCAGAAATGGTAAACACACAGGTTAATATAACATAGTGTTTTACAATTCCTTTAAGAGACAACTGAGCATTTTAAGCAAAATCACAACAGTGTATTGTGGAATTTTTAAAATAAGTACAAGTAAAATTTAAGATAGCAAAAACACAAAGAATGGGGAGAAATTACCTTATCCCATTGCAAAGTTTTTACATTTTCTCTGAAGTGATACAATATAAATTCCAATGTGACTGTGATTAATTAAATATGCATAATATAATCACTACAGTAACCAATGCAAAACATAATACAAAGAGGGGAAAGCTAAAAAGTCAATACAGGAAATAAGATGAAATAATATTTCAAACATATTTACTGATGTATAAAAAAGAAGCAAAACTCAATGATAGTATTTTGGAATGGATGTCTGATAGGTAAAATTACTTTAAAACGCAAGGAAATGATTACCACAGGAGTCAGGCCGTGATTACCTTCAGCCTGGAGAACAGGGAATGAAAGGGAAGAGGCATGAGAAGGATTCTGGAAATGCTGAAATGTTCTATTTCCTGACCCCATGGATGTTTGCTTCTTTTCATAGCTTTGGTTTGTGTCCTTTTCTGTATGTAGCTTATAGTTCAGAATTATTTAAGTTTTTAAAAATCAGTGAGAAGAAATTAAAAGCATTGGCTCCCACCTACCACTAGGACTTGGACAGCAAGGAGATCAAACCAGTCAGTCCTAAAGGAAATCAACCCTAGATAGCCACTGGAAGGACTGATGCTGAAGCTTCAATACTTTGGCTACTCAACGCGAAAAGCTAACTCATTGGAAAAAACCATGATGCTGGGAAAGACTGAAGACAAGAGAAGGGGATGACAGAGGAAGAGATGGTTGAATAACATCATCGACTCAATGGACGTGAGTTTAAGCACACTCCGGGAGATAGTGATGGATAAGGAGGCCTGGAGGGCTGCAGCCCATGGGGTTGCAAAGAGTCTGACACAATTTAGCAGCTGAACAACAATAACAACCACTAGGTCTTAGGAGACGTCATCTCCTCAATTCCTGGTTTTCCAAGTCCTCCTTAAGGGATTTTTGCGAATGATTGGGTCCTCCTAGCTGCCTCCACTGACCCAAGCTCACAGTTGTCCCAAATGTGGGCTCTTTAGCAGCAGAGGCAACGAGCAAGGGTCCCCACCCAAGAGACACCAGAGTAGGGCCGAAAAAGCTCTCACATCGCCAGGAGAGCAGCACCTCCGAGGGTGAGCTTTGGGACATTTTTTAGCCAGCCAAGCTCCTGCCAAGCACGATGCATTTTCAAGTAGAGCCAAAGACATGCCTTGTACCTGTCTTCACGCAGAGCAAAACTCTAACCCACATTCCTCACTCAGGCGCTCACACAGTACCCCCTCTGCCTCCCTGTCCTCTACCCTGATTCCTGCTGGGCCGAGATACTGTGATCAAGAGCTAGACTTAGTGGTTCAGAGGCTAAGAGACTCTGTGCTCCCAATGTAGGGGACCAGGAGTTTGATCCCTGGTCAGGGGACTGGATCCCACATGCCCCGACTAAGAGTTCCCATGCCGCAACCAAGATCAAAGATCTCACACGCTGTGTCTATGACCCGATGCAGCCAAATAAATAAATATTTTAAAAAAGAAAAAGAAAAATACTAGACTGAAATTTGATCACTTTGTCAGATCACTCATCCTCTCTAAACCTTAAAGTCTTATTCCTGAAGTGGTAGTTTTATCCCAACCTCCGCGGGCTTGAGAGAACAGCAGGGGTGAGCTGGGCTGGCTGGGCTGTGAGCGCCAGCAGTGGGAGCAGAGAGTGCCAGGTGCCTGATTCAGCCTCACTAGCAGCAGCCCCGAGCCCAGCCCCGCACCCACCCGTGTTCCTGCTGGCACACCTGTGGCCAGGTTGGGTAGACTCTGGACCGGCCGTTTGCTCACTCGAGTCCTGTGTATTCTGGGGCAGTGAGAGTGTCACAGTTAGACCTCCACTTCAGTTCGAAGATATCCATGTGCCTCACGGCGGGAGGGCGGGGGCGCCACCATCAGACAGTGGGCAGGACAGGAGGGGCCATAGGGGAGGGCACCCCTTAAGTGAGCACTGAGGTCAAGCCATGCTGACCACCTCCAGCCTCGGGACATGCATCTTGGGATTTTAAGTTAAACGCCAGCAGGATTGCTTCACACACATTTAATTGTAGTTTTCCATGATCTGGGTAATCTTTTTCAAGGAAAATGCATTTTCTGTGGTTCCCCCAGCTGAAGACCAAAGAAATAAGAAAAATGTCAGTAAACCAGGGAGACAGGGTTGACAACTCGTGTAATGATGCTTAATTTCAGTTGAACATTTATCCAGACTCTTGCAGGCGACATTACTACGGCTCAGCAGCTTCGGCACCTCAGCTCTCAGGGTCCATTCAGGGCTCTGTGAACATTTCCCTTTACTGTGTTTTGCATAATGATTAAGATCCAACTTTTCTCCTCAGTAACCTGCCTGCCTTTTAGCTACTAGGGCAAACAGCACAGTGTTTGAGGGCAGAGTCCAGCTGCCTGGATTTCAGTTTTGGCTCCAAGTGGCTCAGTTTCCTCATCTGTAAAATGGGTGACAGCACCTTCCTTATAACATAGGCTGTCCTAAGGATAAGTGGACGATTCCTAGGTAAAACGCTGAGGCCAGCACCTGGCACACGGGGAGGCCTCAGTAAGCGCATCTCTTATCATGCCTCAGGAAACCTCAGTTCCTCCAGTTTCATATTCTCTGCTGGGTTTTCTTAGAAACATAAGCCAAGGAATTTCTGCCTCAGACAAATTAAGGTTTTATTTTTTTTTCAGTCTTATACGAAAGGAGCCCTGCCCCCTGAATAAATAGTTCTAGTTACCAAAGAACACACTCTTACCTCACTGGCTATAACTTTTCATAACTTATTAGATTCACTTAAAGTGATTTTAATCACACTCTAGTTTCTCTACGTACAAAATGAAATGCAGGCAAGTAATTGTATTTGCCCCATCTGTTATGTTCAGAAAGAAATTAGAATAGCTTAGTGCACCCTTATTGTCCAAAGGTCTCTGTGAAAAAGGAACTTGCCAGGACTTACTGAGCATGCCAGCCTCTCGCGAGTCAAGGGGGTTGGGTAGAGAGTGGATCGAGGCTGCCAGTCCGTCTCTCTGTGACGACAGCCAGCCTGTGACGGAACTTTCAGGAACACTGGGCTTCTCGCAGACTCAGCTCTTGAATTTTCTTAGGACTTCCCTGTCAAACGGCCTCCATCCCACTCTCTCATCACTTTAACTGCTTCCCACGGCAGCTTAGCTGGAGAAACAGGAGAAAGATAAAGGATGGCTTTGGGCATGCACTGGGTTTAGGGGACCCCGGTACCAGCCTCTGTGTAATAGCTGGGGTAGGGTGGGTGCCTAGGGAAAGTATTAGCTATTTCGTGGCTGGGAGAAGTACAAGTAAGTAACAGAAAGCTTCTTTCTAGGACAAACGTTAGGGCATGGCTTCCATGGGGTTTCCCAGGCAAGAATACCAGAGTAGGTTGCCATTTCCTTCTCCAGGAGATCTTCCCGACCATAGAAGATTATTTAAGGGAAAGTACTCTGATAGCAGCTGTGTCATACAAATGGAATCTTGTAAAATGAGCCCAGTGAGTCTGTCAGCTTTCCAAAGTCAAAGAACTTTCTGGCATAAGCACTTTCTTCAGGTATAGAATGTCGAACGAGACCAAGGTTGGTGGGATGATTAGGTTTATTCTCACTCTCCATTGCTTTCCAATAAATTTGGGGTCTGAAGGCAGGTGTTCTGGAAAAAGAACCACACATGTATAGTGCTTTTAGTCCCTTTGACAAATTAGGAAATCGGGGTTACAAAACTTTGTAGCCACGGCCATAGGGCTCCAAAGTGACCAAGCCAGCCCCAGACCAGGTCTGTCTGCTGCCCCAGGCTCACAGTCAGAGAGAGGCCTGGGTAGTCCTTTTTGTCCCCGCACATGAGGGTTAAGTCAGATCCCATTTCCCTCTCATGTAGACAGACATGGCATTGTGCTAATAAGCCTAATGGCCTTGCTGTCCAGATTTCCCACAGCATCTCAGAAAGCCTCAGTCTTCCCCTCTCCCCACCTCTGCTCCCTGGCTGGGGCCACCAGGTAGGATGGAGGTGGAGGTCACGGGCAGTGTGCTCCACCGTCTAATGGTGCCCTGGCGACGGCAGGTTTGCGCTTTGTGCTGCTCCAGGGAAGCTCTGGAAAGTTCATCATGAGTGTCCTTGGGAAGAGCCAGGCTGTGCTTGAAGCAAGCCTCTGCACTACCACCAACAAGGTCCTAGAACACAGTCTGTACACACACTGCCCAGGCTCTAGAGTTAACGCCTCGCTTCCCCAAGGGCATCACGCACGAGATGGTTTAGGGCGGTACCAGCAGAGACATTTTCTCTGGCAATTACAATATGTATTTTTTAAATGACTTTTCATTGTGGTAAAAGTCACATGACACAAACATACTATCTTAACCATATTTAACTACATAGTTCAGCGGTGCTGGGGACACTCACATTGCTGTGCATCTCTCTCCATTATCCATCTCCCGAATTTTTCACCTTCCTAAGCTGACCCTCCCACTCCTCCCCCCACCCCCTGGCATCTATCAGTGTACTTTCTGACTCTATGAATTTGACTATTCTATCGCGTATAAGTGGAGTCAAACGGTATTTGTCTGCACCTAATATAAACATTTGGAGTCGTCTTAGCATGTTGGATGGAAATGGCAGAGAAGTGAAGAACAGGTGTTCTGGAATCAAACTGGTTGAACTGGAAATGTCAGCTCTTTAATTTCTTAGCTGTGAGACCGTAAGAAGTTACTAAACGTCTTATTTTAGGTGTTGAGCCACTGAAATCTGTGGGGTCTTTTGTTAATGCAACTCACATACCCTCATATAGCCCACAAGCCAAACAGCAGCAAAGAGTTTTCTTCTCAACTCGTTTGAAAGGCCATAAAGATAACGACTGAGCGACTGAACTGAACTGAACTGAAATATATCAAAACTAAAAGCACATATTTACACCATTTAGCATCTTGCTATTATCAGTAACAATAAAATAAGGTAAAATGTTTAAGCCCAGACATTTTTGAAAGAATTATCTTCCCAATCAAAATCAACAGAGTTATCAAAGATGCCACTGCTGAGCAGGGAAGTTAGCTCTCCAAGCAGGTTCACGACTACTGCCTGTGGGCTGAGTTGTTCATCCAGACGTTAATTGGATCTGCACCAGGGAGCAAAGATTTCACAGCCATGGACCTGCCGGCAGAGAAGGTATAACTTCAGATATGAGAATATGACCTTAAAATTAACGACGCCTCTACTAGTCCACCTTAAGTGAAGAACATTTCGTATCAACAAATATTTTATTATTTTATTCCTTTAAACCAGAAAAAGGTTTAACAATAATTTTTCAAGTTAATAACCTACAAGTCTCCTTTTAGGAAAATGAGTAAAAGCAAAAGTCCTCTGTCCAGCCTGCATTTTCCTCACTCCACCCGTTTACCATGTTCCTCTGTCTCATCCTTGGACCACAGTCTGAAGATCATTGCCACTTAGAGAAATCTTTGCCCATCCCTGGAGGAGGTTCAGTGCCTCGAGGACATCCTTTCTCCTATCATAACAATAATTTTTCAAGTTAATAACCTACAAGTCTCCTTTTAGGAAAATGAGTAAAAGCAAAAGTCCTCTGTCCAGCCTGCATTTTCCTCACTCCACCCGTTTACCATGTTCCTCTGTCTCATCCTTGGACCACAGTCTGAAGATCATTGCCACTTAGAGAAATCTTTGCCCATCCCTGGAGGAGGTTCAGTGCCTCGAGGACATCCTTTCTCCTATCCTATTTTTTTCTGCCACAGCACTGGCCATGATTTCTGATTCATACATTTTTAAAACAATCATCAGCCTCCTTTTTTTTTCCTACTGAGCCAGGTCTTCCTTGTGGCAGGTGGGCCTTTCTTCATGGTGGGCAGGATTTAGCTGCCCAAGGCCTGTGAGATCCTACTTCCCCGACCAGGGACAGAACCTACGTTCCGTGCATTGAAAGGTGGATTCCTAATCACTGGACCACCAGGGAAGTCCCTCTGATACACATTTACTGCAACGGTCATCATCTGACTACATCTTTAAGCTTCCTTAGAACCTGGACCATACCTGTTTTGCTCACCATTGATCCCCAGCAGTCAGCCCCAAGCTTACATACAGCTATAGGAAGAATGAATGAAAAATGATCAGTTTGCGGATCAGTGAAAATAAGCCACGATGTATTTGTCCAATCTTATGTCTGGTCATTTCAACTTTTCCATTGTTTCACAAATGTAGCAACACTCCCACGCATCACAGAGGCATCTTGAGCAAGTGTCTGATGATTTCCTTAGGACAAATTATGAAAAGGAACTGATGGCTCCAAGATTTTGAAGCTCTAGCTAACTGCTTAGAATTTCTTCAAGTGGGAAGGGTATTAACCGGAAACATATTAAAGAAAGAGAGGGAAGGAAAGAGAGAGAGAAGATGAGAAAAAGAGACAGAAGGGAGAAAGGTGGAGAGGGAGAAAGGACAGTGAAAGAAAAGGAAAATAATAAGAAAAGATGGGACCAGAAGGAAAACCAGGGCCTAAGTTAAAGAGACCTTGTGTCCACGCGAAGCTCCCTCTTCAGAGGTTGCTGTCCAGCCAGTTTCCTGGACCGGATCTCTCTGTCTCCCTGCCAAGCCGTGCCTGGGAAAGGCAAAGTCAGACACTCTCAAATCACAAGGTTTAAGATGATAAAGACCCCCAGACCCTCCTTTGGGGGGTGAAGCAGTTCAGGGCTTTTTGTTCTCCGGCGTCTTTGTTCCAGCGACCTCTCCCATCTCAAAGGATTTTCCACAGCACCAAGAGCCTGACACTTTGCCCATCCCAGTTCTCACAGAACTCTCCAGCGAAAGACAAAGCAGACTGGCACGGAGGCAGGCATGAAAGAAAGGGGGACTGAGAAGGAAGAAAAGCGCCTGCAAATCTGGCTGCCCGAATATTCAGTTGCTGCAGCAACTCGACGTGAGACAATGAAGCGGGGAGGGGACCACCATCTTCCTCCCTCGGTCCAGTTGTCATGGATACTGGGATTTTAGAAGAGAAGGGGAGAAGGATTTTCTTTACACTTTACAAACAATGCCTTTTTTCATTCCCTTGGCCTGTGGCCTTGCTCCATCTGGGTTGGGGACTTCCCCTTCTTTCTGAGTCTTCCCGTAAGGAGGCTGGGGAAGGGCAAGATGCTTTCTGTAAAGGAGAGAGACCAGCCAGGAGCTCTAAAGTCTGTTCCCATGCGGGGCCAGGCAGAAGGGCCTGAGCACTCGGGGAACTCTCCATGCACTGAAATCTTCCCAGCCACACTGCAGGAAGGCTGGAGTGCTCCTTGAACTCTTCTCCCCATCCTTCTGAATCTCCCAGGAGTGCTCACACACAGGCTGTCACCTTTGGTTCCAGCCCATGCCCTCCCCAGCCCCCCAGAGACCCCTCATTAGCTTCATGCCCTGGCTTCCTCCTCCAGGATTCAGCAGGAGGAACACAGCTGAGTCCTCCTCTGAGGTCTTCTCCCAGCTTCTTTGCCCAGAAGCCACATCAGGACCAGCACTGTCCTGCTGAGCTGTCCAGCACCGTATGGTGAGGTCATCAGCTTTATTTTTTTAATTAATTTATTTTAATTGGAGGCTAATTACTTTACTGTATTGTGCTGGTTTTTGCCATACATTGACATGAATCAGCCATGGGTGCACATGTCCCCCATCCTGAACCCCCCCACCTCCCTCCCCGCCCCATCCCTCTGGCTTGTCCCTGGGCACTGGCTTTGGGTGCCCTGCTTCACGCATTGAACTTGCACTGGTCATCTTTCCACATATGGTAATATACACGTTTCAATGTTCTTCTCTCAAACCATCCCACCCTCGCCTTCTCCCACAGAGTCCAAAGCCTGTTCTTTATATCTGTGTCTCCTTTGCTGCCTTGCATATAGGGTCGTCATTACTGAATCCCATGTATAGGCATTAATATACTATATTGGTGTCACCAGCTTTATTGATCACGTTGTCTAGACTCAGCTGTGCCATCTCACCAGGATGACCTGGGCAAGGGTACTTACTCTCTCTGAACCTTGCTCCACATCCGGTCAATGTGTACTGTCGTATCCACCGTGTAGCGCTGTTGACGGTATGAAGTGAGAAAAGACAGCTGCAGCAGGCGCTCCAGCAGCGAGCGCCCTGCCCCTCTCCGTCACCACCCCGCCACAGTCACGCACGCTCTCACACTCACACCAACATCCAGGCTCTCTTACACGCATGCACTCGCACACACAGAGTCAGAGACATCCACACACTCTTACACACTCACACTTGTATACAACAAGTCCCTTACGTACAAAGGAGTTTCGTTCCAAGAGCGTGTTCATAAGTCCAGCTTGTTCATAAGTCCAACAAAGTTAGGCTAGGTACCCAGCTAACAGTCGACTATACAGTACTGTCCTGTAATGGGTTTATAATACTTTTCACATAAGTAATTCACAAAAAAACAAACAGAAAATTAGGAAAACATTTTTAATCTTACAGGACCTATAAACGTACAGTAAGCACAGTACAACAGCTGGCATGCAGGGGCTGGCACAGAGGGAACAGGCCAGAAGAGCTCCTGACGAGGAGGGAGAGGAGGTAGGAGATGGTGGAGCTGAAGGGTCGTCATCGACAGAAGACGGAGGGCGCGCTGCGGGGTCGCTCACGCCTGACGCTGACGGCGCGGGTTCTGGCTCTTTGCTGGAACCAGAGGCACACGCGCATCTTTGAAAGTCTGCAGTCTGAAGGCTCGTGTGGAGGTGACTGTCGTGCATTACCTCACGCTCACACATTCACAAACTCAAACTCACACACCCCACACACAGAGACACCCAAGGACACTCTCACATATATGTACACACAGTCACACGTACACAGTCACACGTACACAGAGTCACAAGTACACAGTCACACGTACACAGTCACATGTACACAGTCACAAGTACATAGGCAGGCACATGTGGTCACACAAATGCACACACACACACACACTCACGTACATACTTATACACTCTCCCACATGTGTATACTCCCACACATTTGCGTACATTCAACTTTCCCTTTTCTTAATCTTGTATCGGTATATAGTTGACTTACAATGCTGTGTTAGTTTCAGATGTGCAACAAAGTGAATCAGTTATACACACATATATATGCACTTTCAGCTTTCCATTTTTCACTTATTAATAAAAAGACTGGGAATGTCTTCTTATCATTTATCAAGCAAGAGAGAGTACAGCTGCTTGGTTTAAGCAATACCATCTGTCCATCCATCTATCCATCCAATAACATTTGTGGAGAGTCTAACATGGGCCAGACTATGACATCATAAAGGGCCATCGGGCAAGGCCACCAGCCACAGGCTTCTCAGCTTCTGGAACTCAGAGCAGCCATGAGACCCTCCTTCGGTCTGCATGTGCCTTCATTTCCCGACACCTGGCCACGCAGCCTGGAAGCCAGAACACCGCGCACAGACCTTTTGTGATGGGAGACCAGGGCACGTTGGGGCTCAGGATGCTGTGGTCGCTTGGGGTTAGAGTCCCCACTGGTCTTACAAACACTTGGAACAAATGCCACAGACCCTTCCAGGTAATGATCTGAACTGCAAAGATGGTCCAGCTTTCCCCCTGCCTGTCCAGCACGGAGTAGGGCCACAAGCTCCCTCCTCCCCCTAGGGCAACCAGAAGTTCATCCAGGGCTGCTGGGTGTGGTGCAGAGGGTTGGCTTCACCTGTCAATCATCTTGATGCTGCTTTCCCACCTGCTGCTGCTGCTAAGTCGCTTTAGTCGTGTCCAACTCTGTGTGATCCCATAGACAGCAGCCCACCAGGCTCCCCCGTCCCTGGGATTCTCCAGGCAAGAACACTGGAATGGGTTGCCATTTCCTTCTCCAATGCATGAAAGTGAAAAGTGAAAGTGAAGTCACTCAGTCGTGTCCAATCCCCAGCGACCCCATGGACTGTAGCCTACCAGGCACCTCCATCCATGGGATTTTCCAACCTAGGAGGCCCTGTTTAATATAGTGCACAGGAAAACGTTCAAATAGGATCACAGCGAGTCAACCTCCTTCATACTTAGTTTCCTCATCTGTAAAATAGGAATAGGACTTCCCTGGTGGCTCAGTGGCTAAAACTCCACATTTGCAATGCATGGGAGGGACCTGGGTTCCATCCCTGGTGAGGGAACCAGATTCTACATGCCCCAGTGAAGAGTTCACAAGCCACAACTAAAGATCCTGCACACAGCCACGAAGACTGAGGATCCCGCGTGCCGCAACTACAAACTGGTACCTAATTAAGTAATTGAAAAGTACAAATTCAAGCATGTACACCTGTGGCGGATTCATGTCAATGTATGGCAAAACCAATAGAGTATTGTAAAGTAAAATAAAAATAAATTTTTAAAAATGAAAAATAAAAAAATAAAATTTAATAAAATGGGACTAATCATATAACCATCCCCCAGGACAAGTGTGAGGGTTCAAAAATACCTGTGAATCCTTTTGCCCGCAAGTACTAAGTACTCATAAAGCATGGCTTCACTATTCAATTAGATTGCCATCCTTAGCTCTGTTGGGGCTTCTAACTATGCAAAATCATAGATACGCATATAAAAGTAACTGGAATGAATCACAGAAGGTTAAAAAATGTTGACTTATTTAAACTAATGTAACTCTATACCTTTTTACTTTAATTTCCATTTTAACATTCTGATATTTCTACAAGAAATAAAAATCAAAATGGTAAACACAAGTGTCTAGGGCCTGGTTTATAGGAGCCACTTAAGTAAAATATTTAGCTTCAAATCCTCCCGTTTATTTGCATCACATGCAGCATTAACCTCTCCTAATAGAACAGAAGGAAATACCTGGAAGCATCCATGGAACACGCAACTAGACCTCCAACAAGAACAGCAGACACTCCACGCTACTCTTTCTTGATTCATATTGCTATCGTCAGCCTCCCGCCTTCTTAAATATATTTATCATGCTTATTTGTGTGTTATTTTCTATTTTATTTATTTATTTTATTTGGCTTCTCTGGGCCTTAATTGCAGCACGTGGAACCTTTAGCTGCAGCATGTGGGATCTAGTTCGCTGACCTGGCCCCTTGCCCTGGGAGCACAGAGTTTTAGCCACTGGACCACTAGGGAAATCCCTATCACCCTTATTTAAAAAACAACAATAACAACAACATTAGAAATTTATCCAGATACTGAATCCAAATCATTAATTCCATAGTAACCGAAAGTTTGCCATCCACAATAGCAATAATTTCACCCTTATGCTGCATTATGTTCTAAAGGGAAGCCAGCCACCTGCTTTTGAGTACAAAGGCCATGCTGGATACAGTGAAAGGTGACTGCCAGGTCTATTCAAGATACAGAAGACATCTGAAGACATACTTCAGGAAGCTGGAAGTATAGCAGGAAAAGAGAAAATTCCATGAAACGGGTAGACTCTGTATTGGGTAGTTTTAACTCTGAGCTGTATAAGCAAGTTAGATAGAGAGAGAGCTATTGGGGAAGAAGTCAAACTTTGTTCCATCTTGAAGGCTGAATAAAGCCATTAGTCTCGTCCTGGAGACCAACATACTTCAGGAAGCTGGAAGTATAGCAGGAAAAGAGAAAATTCCATGAAACGGGTAGACTCTGTATTGCGTAGTTTTAACTCTGAGCTGTATAAGCAAGGTAGATAGAGAGAGAGCTATTGGGGAAGAAGTCAAACTTTGTTCCATCTTGAAGGCTGAATATAAGCCATTAGTCTCGTCCTGGAGACCATTCGAGCATTCACATTTAACTTCCATTCAACATAGTCATTCACACAATGCACTGGGCGTCGAGGAAAACACAAAATAAACACTAATGAAGATAAACTGAATCGTCAGATTCTTTCCCAGGGATCCCAGAATGAAACCAGTCTGCACAGCCATTGCCTTCCTGTGTCCATTTAGAGAAAATACACCTGCTTCTACTGACCAATAAAGACAGAAGGCAGAGGAAGGTTTTCTTTTTAAGAACAGTTTCAGAGCTACTGGGATTCACTTTGAACACATACCGTGTCTTTACCATGAGCCAGGTACTGTCTGGAGCACTTTCCATGGATGATCAGGCTTAGTCATCACCATAAATATGACACAGAGATGAAGGACAGAGACACAGGAAGAAAACAAGGAAAATACTAGGCTTTGTTATGAGGGCGACAGCTAGAATTAATTTCACCTGATAGGGTGATTGTGTAGAAGAGAATAAGAAATGGAGCTGGGAGAGTAGTTTGGGCCACAGTCAGGGAGCTCCTAGGCTACACATCACAAGGACTTGATATTCATTTTATTTTAGCTGTGTCGGGTCTTTGTTGCAGCAAGCGGGATCTTTTGTCCTGGCGCACAGGCTCCAGAGCACGGGCTCTGTAGTCGCAGCTCATGAGCTCTCTAGTTATCGAGCATGGGCTTAGTTCCCCCGTGGTAAGAGGGATCCTAGTTCCCCGACCAGGGATCAAACCCACATCCCCTGTGTTGGAAGGCAGATTCTCATCCACTGCACCATGAGGGAAGTTCCAGGAGTTTGATATTCTTTAGGGAGTAATCAAGGCCTCACAGCAAGTGGGCAAAGCAATATGTTAAGATTTCTTTCAGATTTTAAGAAATAAAGTGGAACCAGAAGTGAAGAAAGGAGACCCACTTTCAGGGGACCCAGGAAAGAGCTACATCACCATCTTCTCTCTATCAAATCCAATGCTCTTTGATCCCCACAACATCCCACACCATAGAAATTACTCTCTCCACTTGATGACTAACTCTCTGTCGTGGGGATATTTTTTAACTTGCACCTGAAATAATCTTAAATTATTACCCCCAGATTATGCTAACTCAGAGGGCTCCTTAGTATGGAGAAACACCCACTTTAAAGAGATAACAAGGTTTCCCTGGTGGCTCAGACGGTAAAAAAATCTGCCTGCAGTGCGGGAGACCCAGGTTCGATCACTGAGTCAGGAAGATCCTCTGAAGAAGGGAATGGCTACCCACCCCAGTATTCTTGCCTGGAGAATTCTATGGACAGAGGAGTCTGGTGGGCTACAATCCATAGGGTCGCAAAGGGAAGGACATGACTGAGCAATTGACACTTTCACTTTTCCCTTTAAAGAGATGATGGCTATTATATAGCCCGCCCAGATCTCCCCGTTCTGTCTCCTTGTTCAGCCCCCTCTGCCCTCAGAGTCTCAGTGGAAACCCAAGCCTGCGGGCAGCTCTCTCATTTCAATCAAGCAGTACTTGCCGTGGTGGAACACCATGATCCCTTCCATGTACCTCCAGGCTGATGACAATTTGGGATACAAATAATTGACCCAAGTTTACAGTCGGAGAAACTGAGACTTAGAGAGGTGAAGTGCTTAAACCAACATCCATAACTTCCGTATGGAAACATCCCGGTTCAATACCATTCTTGCTTTTGCACATTTGCACTTACAGCCACCTGGCTGGCAGTCTGACACAATCCCACCGCTCAGAGCATCTGGACTGTGGGCTCAGCCTCCCAGTGACTGGCCTCAGATTAGAGCGAACAATAGGCTGGGCATATGGGGCTCGGTCCCCAGGGGCTGATCCTCAGCACCCGCTCCTAAGACCCTCCTACCATTTGTCACAGGATGCCCGCTGCTGTGCACATTAATCCAAATTGAGTTCAAGCCCTTAGCCTCTGTGTCCTATTGTAATGCTATAATTTTTCTTCAACACAAGATCAGAGATCTGCTAAGACCTCGTGTTGCCGACACAAAAGAAGAAAGATTTTGTTAATCTCAATGAAAATGAATTCTTATTTTTTTCCTGAAAAAAAAAAGGAAAACGTGAAGATATTACATCAGCCTCTCAGAAAAAGAGAAAACAGGATGCCCGCTGCTGTGCACATTAATCCAAATTGAGTTCAAGCCCTTAGCCTCTGTGTCCTATTGTAATGCTATAATTTTTCTTCAACACAAGATCAGAGATCTGCTAAGACCTCGTGTTGCCGACACAAAAGAAGAAAGATTTTGTTAATCTCAGTGAAAATGAATTCTTATTTTTTTCCTGAAAAAAAAAAGGAAAACATGAAGATATTACATCAACCTCTCAGAAAAAGAAAAAAAAAAACACAGAAAACGCTCTGCCATCATGACATAGTTAAAACGTGCGGCTTTAAGAGTCTACACAAAGCACGGCAAACACACAGCCCTTCACCTTTTACTGGCTTGTTTTTTTTATCCTGGATATTCCAGCTGTTTTTTCCTGGGATGTTTTTGGATACGATAATCCCAATAGCCTAAAAATAGAGTTATCATAGAGGAAGCAAGGTCAAAGAGGGGAGAATGTTCATAGGATTGGAGAGAAGAGGGCAAGGGGAAGGAGAGTCCCTAAAGATGGGAAACATCTTTATGAAATCTGAGCATTTCAGAGTCAGAAAGGACCTTGAAGATGACTGGTCAGACCTTCTCATGAAATGCATGTATGCACACACGTACGTGTACGCACACACGGCAAATAAGGGTGAGGTGGGATGATATGTCCAAGGAAATGGATGTATCATTCAGGCTTATAGGTTGAAAGAAGTGGAAACAGCAAGGCATTTAGCTGTCTGAAAAGAGCCTTGTGTAAATTTCAGCAAGATCTCCTTAGGAGAAAAAATACCATAATGACCCCTCTTTATCTTGTCAATACTTATCACTCCTCTGTCCTCGATAAAGCTCTCTTGTTGACGCATTTGTTCGCTTTCAAACATCTGATTAACTGAATGATGTAGTATCGGGGTCCTCACAGTACAGTCTGGGAGCCAAATTGAGCTTGCTGCCCTCTTTTGCATGGCCCACAAGCTGAGAATAGCTTTTACACTTTTTAAGAGTTGAAAAAAATATCTTTCCAGTTTAAAAAAAACTTCAAAAACAATATTTTATAACATGTCAAAATTATATAAAATTCAAACGTTGGTGTCTGCAAGTAATGCTTGGCTGGAACACAGTTATGCCAAGCATTTGTGTATTGTCTGAGACCATCTTCACCCTTCAGCAGCTGAGCTGAGCAGGTGTAACAGACATAGCAGCGTCTCTGGTGGCCCAGCAGTAATGGGTCTGCCTGCCAATACAGGAGCCACGGGTTCGATCCCTGGGTGGGGAAGATCTGGAGAAGGAAACAGCAACCCACCCCAGTATTCTTGCCTGGGAGACCTATGGACAGAGGAGACTGGTGGTCTACAGTCCATGGTATCATTGGCAGAACCTTAAACATTCATCTGGCCCTTTCCAGAAGAAAGCCTTCCATTTCGCTAACATGAAAATTGGAGCACCCCAGCCTAGGGCCACCACTTAGGTATGACCTGGGCCAGTTCATGAGCATAACCATGCTTGGGCTCCCTCATCTGCAAAATGGAGATCACATTTACTAAAACGGTATAACTGAAGCTCAATTTGATGTCAACTGAGGTCAGTCTACCCTCTGAGACTTAAACAACATTGCTTTCAGTTCAGCTCTGGGTCCTGGCAAAATTCCATGTCCCCTTCAACGTTCCCAGAGCCTTGCATCCTCTTGGTCCTTGTGGTTCCAAATTCCAGCTCTTTTTAACTTTGAGCTTGCTTGTCTCCCCAGTCCTCAGCTGGTCTTCCTGCTTGGTACCAACCAGAATTTTGTACCTCTGCCAGCTCCACCTCCAAACACAGTCACAGGAAGCATTATATGGGAAGCAGGTTTGGGGGACTTAGGGAAGGGATGGTGTAGCTAAAACTCGGAGAAGGCAGTGGCAACCCACTTCAGTACTCTTGCCTGGGAAATCGCATGGATGGAGGAGTCTGGTGGGCTGCCGTCCATGGGGTTGTTAGGGGTTGGACACAACTGAATGACTTCACTTTCAGTTTTCACCTTCATGAATTGAAAAAGGAAATGGCAACCCACTCCAATATTCTTGCCTGAAGATTCCTAGGGATGGGGGAGCCTGGTGAGCTGCCATCTGTGGGGTCGCACAGAGTCAGACACAAATGAAGCAACTTAGCAGCAGCAGCTAAAACTCAATTTTAAAATGAGCAGCCAACTTCTCCCATTCCAGCAGACTCATGACTGTCCCACTACCAGCTAATGCCACCTTCCCCAAAGGTTCCTGCCCTCTGCCAGGCCTCTCAGCCTTCTGCTGTGTCAGTCCACTTCTTCATCTCTACCCATCCCTTCTTGAAATTTCCTTCATATCTTCCATCTTCTGTTTCTGGGAGCCCTTTATCCTCAAGACACCTGCAGAAGCTCAGTTTTCACTTCTATCTGATATAGGACACCCTAGCTCATCACCCTGATGCCTACATTTCCATGGTTATAGACTCCACGTTTTTGATAAAAAGACCCCTCACTTTATATCTCACACTTAGAAGCCCAGAACAACTGGCAGAGCTTCAGACACACTTTGTCTTTGTCCCAGAAGAACGTATATTCAGTGTCCCACTGATACAAATTATGTCACCACCTCCCTCTTAGAAGACAGAAGCACTGTCGGTAGCTTTGGCGTTGATTTGCTTCTTCTTTCCCTTAAAATATATACAGTATCGATCGTACTGCCTGACATGAAAAAATAATCAATACACGTTTTCCTTCATGACTTCTCCCCAAAAGAAACATGGACAAAACACCAACGTGTGCAACAATACATGCTGCACATGTGGGCCATGAACACACACTTGCCCACCTTGAATGCTCCACCCGGGGCCTCTGTTGGAGGAAACAGATACAGAACTAGGTTGGGAAACTGCTTATGACAAGGTGATAAAAGTAACAGAGTGCTTGCTTTTTCTCCACCATTTAAATGTACCAGGAGCTGAATAAAAGTCACCAGAAGAAAATCCTTTGGAGAATTCCTTTTTTTTTTTACTTGCCAGACAAGAAGGGGTCTAAGACTTTGTATCTGTTGCACCTATTGCTGCATAAAATACCCCTAAAACTCAACAGTCAAAGCAACAAACGTGTAGCACCTCACAGAGTTTCCTGAGTGTTGGGAATTCGGTAAGGCTTAGCTGGGTGGTTTTGGCCTAGAGTGTCTCAGAAGGTTACGGTCAAGAAATTGGCTTGGGCAGCAGTCACGTGAAGGCTCGACTGGGGCTGGAAAATTTGCTTCCAAGACAGCACACCCAAACGGCTGTTGGCACGAGGCCTCTGCTGCTTGCCCAGGTTTCTCCTGAGGACTGCTGAAGACACAGCCTCCCCCAGAGTCAGTGATTCGAAGGGGAGAGAGACTAAAACAAAAGCTGTGCTATTTTATAACCTAAACTTGGAATGACATCCCATTGCTGCTGCTACTGCTGCTAAGTCGCTTCAGTCGTGTCTGACCCTGTGAGACCCCAGAGATGGCAGCCCACCAGGCTCCAGGCAAGAACACTGGAGTGGGTTGTCATTTCCTTCTCCAATGCATGAAAGTGAAAAGTGAAATAAGTCACTCAGTCATGTCCAACTCTTAGCGACCCCATGGACTGCAGCCTACCAGGCTCTTCCGTCCATGGGATTTTCCAGGCAAAAGTGCTGGAGTGGGGTGCCATTGACATATCATTACTTCTACCCTATTCCACAGGCCACACAGACCCACCCTGTATGGGAGGGAAATACCCAAGGTTGGGAAAGACTGACTACCTGCCTTTTCGACCTGGGAGACTCAGTGTCATTCCAGGACATCCCCCTTTCTTACTTAAGCTAGTTTGTGTATTTGACTTGCAACAAAAAGAGCCTAGAATAAGATGGAATTCTGGGTCTAATGCTCTACATTTCTACCCTTGAGGAAAAGAAAAGAAGAAATCCTTTCTACATCATTGTATGCAAAACAGAACAATGAACAATTTGGTATCGTTATAATATCAAATTATCACAAAACTTACTATCTCGACACAGTCATTGCATTTTGCTCACAGTTTTGTGGAATTCGGGAAAAGCACAGGCAGTTCTTATGCAGGGGTCTCTCGTGCTACTGCAGCCAGATGTGCACGGGGGCTGCAGTCACGTGGCTTCAGTCCAGCTTTGCTGGGCTGGACACGCAAGGTGGCTCATCCACATGGCTGGCAGTTGATGCGGCTGTCTGCTGGGAGCTCAGCTGGGCCATCAAACAAACTGCCTGTGCAGGGCTTCCCCAGCAGCTGCCTTAGGTAACTGGACTTCTTATGTGACAGCTGCTTCCCTCAAAGCAAGTATCCCAAGAAACGGTGAGGCCTGTGTATAACCTTTCCTGACCTAACCTCAGAAGCTATAAAGCATCACTTCTACTGCACTCAGTTGATTAAAACCAAGTCATGAAAGTCAACCCAGATTCCAAGAGAGGAGAACACAGCCTTCATCTCTCAATGGAAGGCTCAAAAATGGCCAGAGCCAGATGGTTTTCCCAAACATTGGACCTACCCATGCCAAGCTCTCGTGGGATAAACAGTGCCTCCCACATAAAAGAGATAGGGAGGGATCTTCTCAGTTAGAATGTAAATAAACTTCACAACAAGAACGGTCCATCTGGCCTAGGATCTCTCTCCTTCTGGGAACTGAAAGATATCTGCCAAACCACATTTATCAGGAAACATTTTCAAGTAACCAAAAACTCAAGTCAAACTGTCATAAACAATAAAGGAATTTCTTGACTCATACCTGGAAGTTCTGCACGCATTCAACTCTTTGTGACCCCATGGACTGTAGCCCTCCAGTCTCCTCTGTCCATGGAATTTTCCAGGCAAGAATACTGGAGCCCTCCTCCAGGGGATCTTCCCAACCCAGGGATCAAACTCACCTCTCTTGCACCTCCTGCGTTGGCAGGTGGGTTCTTGGCCATGTGCTGCCTGAGAATTCACAGTCTTTAAAGTTGTGCTATGTTGTGCTTAGTAACTCAGTCACATCCAACTCTGTCACCCCATGGACTACAGCCTGCCAAGCTTCTCTGTCCTTGGGATTCCCATGCAAGAATACTGGAGTAGGTTGACATTTCCTACTCCAAGAAATCTTCCCAACCATTTCAGGAAGATTCTTTACCTCTGAGCCACCTGGGAATTCAAAGGCTCTGCATACATTTCCCAACCATCCTCCAATCTACCCCCTTTCATCCTAGCTGCATAGCAAGAAAGTTGCAGCTTTCGGCATAGCAAGAAAGGGCCACCTGGTCTGGCCCTTAAATTGGTGCATGACCGCTTCCAGAGAAAAGAAAAATGAGTTGCTTCTAGATCCTGTCCCAGAAGAATGCAGATAAATCTTTCAAATGTCCATAGCCAGCCTCTCTCTCTTTATTAGATCAAATTGGGTTATATGGCCAACCCAGACAGTCACTGTAGAGAGGAACAGAAAGACTCAAGCCAACCAGGCTCACTCTTGATCCCTATGAATGGAATTAGTTCCCATGCATGGAGGAAGAGAAGGGACCCAAACAAAGTAAGGATTTTGTTAGAAGGAAATGAGAAATGGATGCTAAGGAAATAATCAACAATGTCTACTACATTGCACTACCAAAAAATAATTTCTAATAAACCTAAATCAAATATAATCTGTCTTTTGCTGCCTTTTCCCCACATGCAAATGCAGAATCAGTTCTCTGAAACTCTGTCCCCAAATAATTCTGGAAGTTTTCAGAAAGCAACTCACATGAGTTTATAGACAAGTCCGGTGAGTTACAAGTTGCACTGCAACTTTTTCCTGCTGGATTTCAGGAATCTGCCGGCCACTGCCACCAGCTCTGCCAGGTAATTCTGTACCTGCTAGCCATGTCCACCTCCCTCCAGAGTCCATGTTCAGTGTCCAGTTGCAATACAGGGAGAATGTTCTTTGCTCTGTTGAAAAGACAGCAAAGCAATGCTGCTTGAGAGCCCTGAGTGTAGCATCAGGGTTGGTTAACAGACATAACTTTCAGATTTTATTTGTCACATCACCCACTCCAGTATTCTTGTCTGGAGAATCTCATGGACAGAGGAGCCTGGCAGGCTACAGTCTATAGAGCTGCAAAAAGTCAGACATGATTGAAGCGACTGAGCACACACACACTGTCCATTGGCCCAGCCCAAGTGCTACATGTTCACAGAACACAGATATTATTCCTTGCAAGTCTAGGTCAGGAGATCATCTGAGTGACAAACTACACTGTGCTCACAATGACCTCCTCCTGAATGCAATACCCAAGGTTCTTTTCCTAATCACTTCTGACTCCCTCTTCCTTTAAAGTAAGCTCTCCCTTAGGAGGTCCTTAATCCTGCAAACAGACTCCTAATGCATCTCCTCATCAGCTTGTCAGGCATCTCAGGCATCTCTGGACCCCAGTGGTCCAGCTTCATTCTGAGCAGAGGCTCCCAAGTTGACACCTATCCAACAGCATCAACTATGGGTGATTCTTTCTGTGCTCACCCTTGCTTTTGCAATCCAGTCATACTGGATCACACCAACCATGGGGACAGAGAATGCCATCTCCACGTGTGCCGCCTACCCATATGCGTGCCTTGTATGTGCTGTTTCATACATGCCCAAATCCTAAGTTTCTCATATGCTGCTCTCTTTACTAGAACTCTCTTTTGCTGCCCAACTGTCTCACCTTGCAAATTCCTGCACATCCATCCAGACCCAGTTCTGCAACTCCCATGATTGATGTGAGAAACAGACCAGCAGTGTTTGCCAAGTTCAGTTCAGTGGCTCTCAGAAGCATTCAACCTGGAAGATATCAGCCTACTAAGAACCAAGGAGAACAAAAACATCACTGCCCTTAGGTTGACTCTACAACAGGCTCCGGGGCACTTCCCTGCACAGACCACATCTCCAGGACACTGACACTGGCTGGCTTCTGCCAGCTGCCCCTCCACTTCTCAGCATCCTTAAGGTCCTACTGCCAGCTGTCCAGCTCACCCTCCACTCCCGGAGCTGCCAAGCCACCTCTCCCTTGGCTCGGTGTATGGAATCAGATTGGAGTATCTCTTAAATGAATTGGGCTTTTGTTCCTTCCAACCTGTGTTGAAATTTAAGAGACTAAAACAAAGGCCCTCACTGTGCCCTGGTCTTGGCTCAGCTGGGACACTAACTGCCCAACGACGGCACACGTGGGAGAAAGTGGCCAGCGCTGATTAAGGCGCCCCCTGGGAGGACACGGCAAGCAAGCTTTTCTTCTTTCTTTCTAAACTTGCCTTTGTTTCTGTCACCAGTGTCCACTCTGCCTCCATGCTGCTGGGCGTCTGTAGGTACAAATGAATGACAAGGAGGACGCCACTCTGAAGCAGGAGACCCCGGCGCACAGGGCACCTGCCTCGTGCTGAGACCATGCAAGTGGCCCTTTGCCCGTGAGCTCTGTTCCTCCGACATCTCTGCAAAATGAGCATTGTTATCCCCACGTGAAAGATGCGGGATCAAGAGACCAGAGCTGTAACATCGCAGTGAGACTGCGATGGATGGATTAAAACCTCAGAAGCAGAGTAGACAACGCATGGAATGCAGGGGCCACCCAGAACTACCAAGAGGAGGCTTTGAAATCTTGGCGTGAGTTTGCCATCTTCATCCTAAAAATCATCTTTGGTTCCACCCAAACAGTTGGCTTCCTGTGTTCCTAAGAAAGGGATGTGTCTGCCAGTGTTGAAATGAACAACTGGTCTCCAGGCCAGTCCCCAGCTAGATCATCCCATAGACTCTTCTTTAAAATCCACAGGATTTCAGCTGATGGCAGCTTCCCAGGTGGCGCTAGTGGTAAAGAACCTGCCTGCGAGGGAGACCTAAGAGACGTGGGTTTGATCTCTGGGTCAGGAAGATCCCCTGGAGGAGGGCACGGGAATCCACTCTGGTATTCTTGCCTGGAGAATCCCATGGACAGAGGAGCCTGGCAGGCTACAGCCCTTAGGGTCGCAAAGAGCTGGACACAACTGAAGTGACTTAGCAGGCAGGCAGCTGATGGCAACGACTTACACAGGCACATGCCCTGGTCTGTACCTTTTGTACCCCCGGGTAGGGCTCAAAAGTCATGCTCTATGACTTCCAGAATAAACTACAAAGTGTAGCTCTTCCCAAATCCTAGAATCATAGCTTTTTACAGCTGGACCTTTCTAGAGATTATTGGGTTCAGCCAGATCCTAAAACTGGAGAAGGCAATGGCACCCCACTCCAGTACTCTTGCCTGGGAAATCCCATGGATGGAGGAGCCTGGTAGGCTGCAGTCCATGGGGTCGAGAAGAGTCAGGCACAACTGAGCCACTTCACTTTCACTTTTCACCTTCATGCACTGGAGAAGGCAATGGCAACCCACTCCAGTGTTCTTGCCTGGAGAATCCCAGGGACCGGGGAGCCTGGTGAGCTGCCATCTCTGGGGTCGCACAGAGTCAGACGTGACTGAAGTGACTTAGCAGAGCCTAAAACAGTGAGAGGACTTGGCCAGGGACACATATGGGACAGGTTGGCTGGCAGAGACCTAGTCTTGGGCTTTGAGGCTTCCCTTGCACTTTCCTGTCTGCTTTGCTCACCCATCGTGGTCCTAAGCTTCTCAAGGGCCTCTTATCACTAACAGCTGACACACTGATAGATGATGAATAGGCAGGTCTAATTAATCCTGGGGCAGTTCACATCTCACTGAACGCAGCCCAAAACAAATAGCAATTTTCCAGCTGCAGAAGAAAGACTCCATGAATGAGTTTTAACTAGGGACATTTGTAGGTTCACATATAGGGGGGAACTAGTCATCTTTTATTTCCAGTTAGAGTCACTTTGGAGTAAGCCCTGGAGACCCTAACAGACTCCTGCTGAATATAAGGAACTCAGCAATAAGTGAGCTTTCCAGGTGGCTCAGTGGTTAAAGAATCTGCCTGCAAAGCAGGAGAGGTAGAAGATGCAAGTTCCATCCCCGGGTCAGGAAAATCCCCTGGAGAAGGGCATGGCAGTCCACTCCAGTATTCTTCCCTGGAGAATCCCATGGACAGAGGAGCCTGGCGGGCTACTGTCTGTAGCGTCCCAAAGAGCCAGTCATGACTGAAGCAACTGAGCCCGCACGCACACACAGCAATACGCAGCTGGAGTTAAGAAGGTCTGTGTGTCCGAGGCCTCATGGCCGCAGCAAGGTGCCCACCTAGGTTCTCACCGTCACCCCAGCTGTGTGGTGAGCTGGGGTCTGACCCAGAGAGACCAAGGGTATAGAAGTACAACCAAGACCAGATGCAAGTTCCATCCCCGGGTCAGGAAAATCCCCTGGAGAAGGGCATGGCAGTCCACTCCAGTATTCTTCCCTGGAGAATCCCATGGACAGAGGAGCCTGGCGGGCTACTGTCTGTAGCGTCCCAAAGAGCCAGTCATGACTGAAGCAACTGAGCCCGCACGCACACACAGCAATACGCAGCTGGAGTTAAGAAGGTCTGTGTGTCCGAGGCCTCATGGCCGCAGCAAGGTGCCCACCTAGGTTCTCACCGTCACCCCAGCTGTGTGGTGAGCTGGGGTCTGACCCAGAGAGACCAAGGGTATAGAAGTACAACCAAGACCCTGTTGCTTGCAGGGGGAAAGCCAGGAGGGAAGACCAGAACCACAATACAATGAACCAGGGCTCTTGCTGTATGAACTCTGCCTTGACCGTGCTATCCCTTCTTGTTGCATTTTCACAGAAATGAGTACCCAAGGCACCAAGCAAGCAGACTCGCTACTGAAGCTGTTTCTCCTCCCCGGTGATGAAGAATGCGGAGGCAGCGCGGTGTCTCTGAGCAGAGCAGGGTGACCCTTCCCAAGACGAATGGCAAAGAATTAAAGCTCTCTGTACTAGAGGTTAGAACTGCTGAGGTCAAACTCTATTAAACTTTCCAAGAAAATAAAATATGGGATAGGTAATCCTAAATGGACTTCGTTTTTTTTCCATTAAGGGCAAGGTGAGTGATAAAGGTCTTAAATTGTCTTCAGAAGCACTGAGTTTAAGTATCGATCATAATGGCAGGAGTGACAACATTTAAATCTGTTCAGTAAAGGCTCACACAGTGTCATACTGCTTGGACTTAAATTTTGATTCAGAGCACTTGCAGGAGTCCTTCCTTTAGGTCAGGCGTAGGACTGCAGAGTTCCAGCTTCAGCCACCGTGCAAGTCACAGCACATTGGTGCTGGAGTGAGGTTCCCGAGCTGACAGCGTTTAGGATGCTGTGGTCACTAAAACGTCTTCATGTTTATCTCATTTAAGCCTCAGGACAACTCTGTGAGGTAGTGACTCCTATCTCTCTCTCCCTCTCCCTCTCTCTCTCTCTCTCTCTCTCTCTCTCTCACACACACACACACACACACACACACACACACACAC